>JARQZK010002329.1:0-57500 GCA_030704885.1 Cynegetis impunctata | reverse complement strand
CTAACAGATTATATGCTTTGTGGCATATAGTAATTTCATGTTTCTCAAACACTTTTTTAAAATTTTCTGATAATCCTGAGATATAAGGAAGTGACAGTTATCTATTGTTATCCTTTTTGTTGGTTGGTTGTACCACATTTTGTTCTCGAAATTTAGTTAGTCTATTTGCAAACATCGAGTTTATGAGTTCTTCAGGATAGCTGTTCTCTTTAAGTACATTTTTAGCTTTCAAGATAGTGCTGCTTCTGTATTTACTATCCGAAAGTTTAATTGCTCTGTCGGCTAACCCTATAATAACTGATCTTTTTTGCGACATAGGATGGTTTGACATGTAGTTTAAATATCTACCCGACCAGGTGGATTTAGTATACCATTGAGTTTCAACTTTGTTAGCATTATGATGAAGAGTCATGTCTAGGAAATTGATCTTATTGTGAGATTCTGATTTTATAGTAAACCGAATATTTCGATGATATTCGTGAAATAGTTTCACCAAATATTCTTCTTCGTCAACAGGGATAGCGGTCAGGCAGTCATCTACATAACGGTAGAGGAATGGAGAGTTAAATTTCAATCTTGTTTGTGTTATTTTTATACAGTGTCTGTTTGCGTTTCTACTGTGGTGAGAAATTCTATGAACCTTATAATAACCTAAAAAGAGAAAAACATTGAATCTGGATCTGTCATAATTGTTGTACGTTATTTCGAATTTTTACTTTTATGTATATCACTGTTAATATGTAACATTGCTTTGGAACAAAATACCTGTTTTGCTGACTGTTAGAGGTGGGCTGTTGTTTGTGAAAAATTTTACTTTGATAACTGACAAACTTTTTGCTTGTTTTAAATTCCATTGATCAAGGCCAAAACCATGGCCGAAACGTTTGGATGATTTATTAAAAAACATGTAATGTGACGTTTAATATTATATGAACCTTATTTCCAAGAAAATACCAAAAATAATATATACTTTGTGGTTCAAGAAATAAAACTAACTATATATATATATATATATATATATATATATATATATATATATATATATATATATATATATATATATATATATATATATATATATATATATATATATATATATATATATATATATATATATATATATATAATTATTATTTATTTGAATTGTTGTTGCCTGTGAACTATTTCTACCTTTTTGATGATTATTAGCAATAACAGGCTTGTTGAATCTCAAAAAACTCGATTTTATTAAAAAGTTGACGGTTCGAAACGACATTCGTGGCTTTATCAAAACTTCTGATAAAGCCACGAATGTCGTGGCGAAACGTCAACTTTTCAATAAAATCGAGTTTTTTGTGATCCAAAAAGCCTGTCAGTGCTAATAATTATCAAAAAGTTATATATATATATATATATATATATATATATATATATATATATATATATATATATATATATATATATATGGTATATTAACTTCAAGTCTTAATGCCTGTATACTATATGTTATTCAAAAACTATACGCTCTCCTTTCAAAATCTTCGTTTCGTAGTTAATCTCACTTCAAATTTCAAATGATCTCTCCAAAGATTCAAACATACACCTATTACAACACATTAGTAATCTAAAGAACCTATCTCGTTTCAACTTGTATCACTGCCAAATGATTGTAGTTGTATAAGATATCAACATAATGGCCCACATTTAAAAATAAGAATTTTACGGTCGACCTTCATCCTTGTCGGACCACCTAGGAGGCAGAAGAACTCCTCAAGAAGCCGTAAAATACCATCAACTGCCTGAAATTGATATGGCATTGGTCATATATATCTTTTTATAGTCGACACTCGTCAATTATTAGTTTATTTCACTTTTTAAATTAATACCGACACAATACGACCATCCTGGGGCCTCTTGATATATATATATATATATATATATATATATATATATATATATATATATATATATATATATATATATATATATATATATATATATATATATATATATATATATATATATATATATATATATATATATATATATATATATATATTTGTATTAGAGGTATATCCCTATATATTAAAATGACTTTGACTGAAACAAAATTTGTGAATTATTCGAAACACTTTCCTAACAATTTTGATCTCTCGAAGACTCAAAATATTTGGGAACAATGTTTTATATACAACCATTTACTTCACATCTTACATGAAATTGGTCTATATGTAATGACAAAATTATTCCTCCTCTATTGAATATTTCAGCAGTAGAAAGGGTACGATGATGATTTTCATTTGATGGTAGTTCCTTCATATATACTGGGTGTTGATTTGAATATACGGCAATATTTGACGCGGTAATGCCTCGGACATTTCTGGGAATATCATTTCTGTTGACTCGATGATACAGGATGAACAAAATTTTTGCAATATCAATTTTTATATTTTTATAATAAGTAGTATGATTTCGGTATGATGTACCATTGTCAACAATAAATTCAATGTGGTTCATGCACCGGCGAATTTAATTGTTGTTGCTCGTCAGATTTTGTGAGTGGTATGCTGAGTTCATTGAATTGATCTAGGTGGACCTCACTCATGGCCTGCTAGATCTCCGGACTTAAATCACCTCGATTATTTCCTATGAGGTCATCTGAAGTCATCAGTTTACACTGCTCCAGTGAAAAATTTGGACAATTTGAGAAATCGGATAACTTCTGAGTTTATCCTATTGAGAAACTACCCTGGTGTTCTTGAAATACTTCAAGTAGATGTGTATATAATTGTTTGTTTATGCAACTACTGAAGTTTATGTGAGTTAATAGTATATTATTCAACGAGCACAAAATGATTGCTATTTTTCACGAGGGTGAAGTTTGCGACACGAGTCGCAGGTGAGTGTCGCAATTCACCCGAGTGAAAAATTGTAATTTTGTGCGAGTAGAATACTATACTTTGTCCACGACTTCTTCGTAAAAATTAGTAATAGTCTGCATTTTCAACAATAAAAATATTTATCAAAAGCATTAACATAACATTTTCTGTGTTCACTGAAAACTGCATACTCACGTAAACGTTAACTTTTTCACTTGACATCGATTCCATTCCTTTTTTTCACTCTGATGAAAATAAAATAGATAATTTTGCATTTATATACTTATATTAATATTAACAGAACAATTATTGAAAATAAACGAAGGCATTGAATTGATAGTTATCTTGGTTACATAAAACCTAAAAATCAAATAACAATACTATCCTAACAATGTGAACAGTCTCAAGTTTGGACATACGTTTTGAGTGTGACGTCATGCAGTGTATAATAAACCATTATTCACTAGTGATCAATAGGTATAGTTGTACTTTAGAAAGCACACGTATAATGAATGATTTATAGTACAGTCGTGGACAAACTAAGTTAACGTTTCGAGGTGTGAATTTGTCAAAAGTTTTCTAAATAACATTTATATATATATATATATATATATATATATATATATACATATATATATATATATATATATATATATATATATATAAATATATATATATATATATATATATATATATATATATATATATATATATATATATATATATATATATATATATATATATATATATATATATATATATATATATATATATATATATATATATATATATATAAATATATATAAATAAATATATAGATATATATATATATATATATATATATATATATATATATATATATATATATATATATATATATATATATATATATACTCATATACTCATATACAGGGTATAATATATATAGGTCGAAATATTTAAATAACGTATTCCTGTTATTTATTTAAAACTGCCCTAATATTTTTAACATCATATTTTTGGCAGTTTTCATGAAAATACTTCATTCTCACATTTTTTTTAGGTAAAGAAAGTGTACGTCCTGAACAAGGAGATCGATTTCCGAATATTTACAACATATGAATACATGTTACTTAGCTCCCAGGGCGTTAAGTGAAGTTGCGAAAAACATTACAAAACATAATTACGTGGTAGATCCCGTCAAAATTATTCTCCGAAACTTTAAACTTAGCATTTCTGGATTCCAGAAATACGATTACAAAAACTCATTTTCTCAAAATTGTCTCAGGAATATGTCATTTCAATATATATATATATATATATATATATATATATATATATATATATATATATATATATATATATATATATATATATATATATATATATATATATATATATATATATATATATATATATATATATATATATATTATGCCATCCGTGAGATCCAAATAAGGTACAAGATATCGAATAGTAAATGAAGTTATCGGTCTAGCCCGCATATGTCGAAGCAGCCGTTGACACGTGTTTCGGACTCTTTGGTCCTCATCAGAACGGCGTAGCCAAGTATGCGATGTAAAACCTGGATATGAAAAACAGCAACAACAAGCAGAATCCCTTGCATCGGAAGACAATCACACATTTTGTGGGCATTGTTCGAACTCTCCGGTTTGGGAGATTTGGTCAAAACTCTGACCACGGAGGCGATTAATGCCATCCGTGAGATCCCGGATCGTGGAAATAAAGGTACAAAGAAGAAATTTATCGCGGGAAGAATAGTAAATGAAAGAAGCAAAGTTATCGGTCTAGCCCGCATATGTCGAAGCAGCCGTTGACACGTGTTTCGGACTCTTTGGTCCTCATCAGAACGGCGTAGCCAAAGTATGCGATGTAAAACCTGGATATGAAAAACAGCAACAACAAGCAGAATCCCTGCATCGGAAGACAATCACACATTTGTGGGCATTGTTCGAACTCTCCGGTTTTGGGAGATTTGGTCAAACTCTGACCACGGAGGCGATTAATGCCATCCGTGAGATCCCGGACCGTGGAAATTAAGGTACAAAGAAGAAATTTAATCGCGGGGAAAATAGTAAATGAAAAGAAGCAAAGTTATCGGTCTAGCCCGCATATGTCGAAGCAGCCGTTGACACGTGTTTCGGACTCTTTGGTCCTCATCAGAACGGCGTAGCCAAGTATGCGATGTAAAACCTGGATATGAAAAACAGCAACAACAAGCAGAATCCCTTGCATCGGAAGACAATCACACATTTGTGTGCATTGTTCGAACTCTCCGGTTTGGGAGATTTGTTCAAACTCTGAACCACGGAGGCGATTAATGCCATCCGTGAGATCCCGGACCGTGGAAATAAGGTACAAAGAAGAAATTTATCGCGGGGAAATAGTAAAATGAAAGAAAGCAAAGTTATCGTCTAGCCCGCATATGTCGAAGCAGCCGTTGACACGTGTTTCGGACTCTTTGGTCCTCATCAGAACGGCGTAGCCAAGTATGCGATGTAAACCTGGATATGAAAAACAGCAACAACAAGCAGAGTTTGACCAAATCTCCCAAACCGGAGAGTTCGAACAATGCCCACTAATGTGTGATTGTCTTCCGATTCAAGGGATTCTGCTTGTTGTTTGCTGTTTTTTCATATCCAGGTTTTACATCGCATACTTGCTACGCCGTTCTGATGAGGACCAAAAGAGTCCGAAACACGTGTCAACGGCTGCTTCGACATATGCGGGCTAGACCGATAACTTTGCTTCTTTCATTTACTATTTCCCCGCGATAAATTTCTTCTTGTAATATATATATATATATATATATATATATATATATATATATATACATATTGATATTTTCATATTAGCAAACTCTGCATTAAATAAATGAGAATAATCTACAGAAAGAGCTTTCAATGATCCTTTTTGACAACTAGTATACAATAACCTTTCATAACATTTCACAACATCTGAATCGGGGATGACGAATATGTGTGTGGCCCAACAAAACAACGTCACGGAACAAACGAAACACTAAAATACCTGACTTCTCAGAAGATCACGGTCCGATACACTAACACACTATCAAACATGAAAAATGTTAACCCAAGCTTAAAACGATTTTGAATGAAAATCACGCGATAATAACACTGTCATTGTAGAGTAAAATATGAAGTTGTAAGTGCGCGCATGTCTTTATTAACGAATCAAAAGCCAAATTAATACATAATGTACGAAATCTTTTCGTCATTTTTGTTTTTCTTCAATCTTGAGTTTACTACTAGAAATAATGAAAACAAATGGATATTCTTCAAAGTATGACGTCAGTTTTCCTTTTCGCCATAGATTTAAAATTTACGTTCATATCTAAAGATCGTCAGTATGTTTAACTTTATATCAATCTTTGTGTTTCATATACAGTGAGTTTCAAAAAGGTTGCACCATATGGGAAGTTTTTTTAGTATCCATATGTCAGGAAATTTTATTCCTGATTAAAATTGGTGCAAAACGATTTGAGATGTTCAAACTTCTTAATTTCGGAACTATGTACAGGGGAGAACAAAAAATAGAAATTTGGCTCAAGAGTAAACTACTCTTAATTTCGACATTTAAAAACAAGTTAATTTAGAAAAGTTGTTTAGATTTGAAAACATCATTCAAAATCAAAATCACATCCATCTACGCAACAAAACAAAAACAATCCATTTTTTTATTGTTCAAGCCCCATAAAAACTACAAGTATCACATATACACCTCAGGCGGCTCCCTCATATTACTATAGTAGTATTCCAATGTGAAATTTAGTCAACTTTATTATTCGGACTAGTATATCGATGTTTGTTCAAATTAAATTTTGACTAATTTTTTGGTGCAAATTTGATATTCTCTGTATGAGGCTAAAACCATAAAATAAAGGCGGCTTTGATTTCAGTTATAGAACTTTTCTCTTAATCCAAATTTCAACTTTTTGTTTTCCCCTGAAGGTACACCGTCAAGAAATTTACAATTTTGACATCTCAAATCAAAATTTTTCGCAATGCACCAATTTTTATCACGAATAAAATTTTCTGATAAATTTTTCGTATTGTATGTGGAATTCTGGACTTCCATTATCTATAAAAATATATCTGAAACAAAAATAAAAGAAAAGAGATTTTGATTAGTAAAAGGCAGGTTCAACACAAAGGAAAATAGCTGAAAAAATTAATAAAATTCTATGAATTAGTAGTATTGAATGGAAGTATCTGAAAAAAGTTAGAAGAAATGAAATAAGATTAGTAAATAATAAGTTGTAAAATGGTGAAAAATAAAATTATACAATTAATATTAATAATTACACATTGAAGGTGTATATTAATTGTATAATTTTATTTTATTTTATTTTACTATTTACTAATCTCATTTCATTTCATTTCTTCTTTTTTTTTCAGATACTTCCTACTAATTCATTGAATTTAGTCAATTTTTTCAGCTATTTTCCTTTTCGTTGAACTTGTCTTTTACTAATTAAATTCTCTTTTCTTTTATTTTTGTTTCAGATATATTTTTATAGACAATGCAAGTCCAGAATTCCACATACAATACGGAAGAAAAATTGTCCAAACCATTCAAAAAAAAATTTCTATATGGAGAAAACTTTTTGAAACTCCATGATGTCCATGCATAACGGCTTCACACTAGATCACTAGACCATTTGCTCAACCATCTAGAGACCACAGCAAATGATAAAAGAACAACTAACTCCATTGATTGGCATTCATATATTGCTGACATATTATGCCAAAGGAAATTTACTTGACTGGTTAATAAAATTATAATATTAAAAATTAAATAATAAGAAAACAACTTGTCTAAAAACCACAAAATGAAAATAACTTTTTATTAGACTAGTTTCGCCTGTTACAGCATTATCAAGACTGAATACATGTATTCAGTCTTGATAATGCTGTAACAGGCGAAACTAGTCGAATAAAAAGTTATTTTCATTTTGTGGTTTTTAGACAAGTTGTTTTCTTATTATTTTATTTTTAATATAAATATGAACTACTACATAGTTGATTCATCGTCCATCGAATTTATTAAAATTATAATGTTGACATTGACCGTATCAAACGGAACCTCACTTTTTTGGGTTTAATAGACATATAATGTGCTGTTTTGAATGTCATTAACCTCTATCAACAAGCTTCTAAATTTTCACATTCGCCTGAAAATTTTATCACGAATGGATAAATGGAATAACGAAAGTTAATTATGGAACGTACATGTCAAAAATATTGGGAGGATATAAAACTAATATTGATACAATGACAAAGCAAATAATGAGCATTATTCGTTATGTAAGTTGTGAGCTGTCTTTTTCACATGTTTAAGTTTGTCTAGTCGACTTTGAATTACACAAATTATGAGATAATGTATATAATTCAGAGAAATAATAATAAACACAATTTCAAATTTGAGGTTTCATTATGCACCATGAAAAAAAAACATGTATATATATATATATATATATATATTTATATATATATATATATATATATATATATATATACATATATATAAATATATATATATATATATATATATATATATATATATATATATATATATATATATAATATATATATATATATATATATATATAGTATATATATATATATATATATATATATATGTTTAAATTCTTGAATTTTACCTGTTTATCGTAGTCATTCCAAGAGATATCAAGTATTGGTATAACAGGTTTATTTCAAACATTACATTTTAAAAATAAAATTCATAGGACGTTTCAATGGAGTTTCCATCTTCATCAGCAGAATGTTCGTCGATAGTTGTCACAATACAGAGTATTGTGACAACTACCGACGAACATATATATAGTTGTCACAATACAGTTGTCACAATACAGAGTATTGTGACAACTACCGACGAACATTCTGCTGATGAAGATGGAAACTCCATTGAAACGTCCTATGAATTTTAATTTTAAAATGTAATGTTTGAAATAAACCTGTTATACCAATAATTGATATCTCTTGGAATGTATATATATATGTGTATATAAATAAATATATATATATATATGTATATATATATATATATTTATATATATATATATATTTATATATATATATATATACATATATATATATATATATATATATATATATATATATATATATATATATATATATATATATAATATATATATATATATATATATATATATATATATATATAATATTATAATATATATATATATATATATATATATATATATATATATATATATAAATATATACATATACTAGCTGACCCAGCAAACGTTGTTCTGCTATATAAATTATTTTTATCTATCTATGCATCTATTTGCCGATGTATCTATATCTATCTAACTATCTATCTATCTAGATAGTTATCTATCTTTCTACATATCAATCTATTTATGTAATTATGTGTCTATTATTCTATCTATCTATATACATATCTATCAATCCATCTGACCCGGCAGACGTTGTTCTGCCATATAAATTATTTTTATTTATCTATCTATTCATCTATCTGCCGATGTATCTCTTTCTATCTAACTATCTAGATAGTTATCTATCTTTCTATCTATCTATCTATTTACCAATCTATTTATCATTATATCTATCTATTAATCTACCTAACCCGGCAAACGTTGTATAAATTATTAAAATGGCTATTAAAAAATATGGGTTGTTGATAGAAGGGTGAAAATTTAGAGTTGTATATACTTTTTAATGCAACATCATAAAAATATAAAAATTAAAAAGTTTGTCCAGAAAATGTATAAAAATGTTTGGGGTGGACCACCCTCATCACTTAGGGGTATGAAAAATATATAACTATCTATTCTCAGACCGACTATTGTTATTTTCGATTGCCATCTTGCAACCCTATAGTGGATCTGTGGATGAAATTTAAAAAAATGAAATTCTCGATGGAATTTCTATTCTAAGTGATGATAAAATAAAAATAAGAATCTTGCCAAAAAATTAAAGTTTATAATCAACAAATGAAAATACGGGTTGATCGTAGAGGGGTGAAAATTCAGGGTTGTATGTATTTTTGAATGTTGTATCACAAAAAAAAGAACAGAAAATTTTGTCTGAAAAACAAAAAATGAAAATTGAGTGGTGGACCATCCTTAACATTCAGGGGGATGAAAAATAGATTTTGTACGATTCTCAAACCTAACCGATATGCACACAAAATTTCATGAGAATCGGTCGACCCATATCGGAGAAGTTTAACAAATGAAAAATAGGGGTTTATCCTAGAGGGATAAAGGTTTAGAGTTGTGTGTATTTTTGAATGATGTATCATAAAAAAAATAGAACAGAATATTTTGTCTGAAAACAAAAAATAAAAATTGAGGGACGGACCACCCTCAACATTTAGGGGAATGAAAAATATATGTTGGCTGAATCTCAGACCTACCTGATATACACACAAAATTTCATGAGAATTGGTCGAGCCATTTCGGAGGAGTTTAACAAATAAAAAATAGGGGTTGATCGTAGAGGAATGAAAGTTTAGGGTTGTATGTATTTTTGAATACTGTATCATAAAAAAAATAGAACAGAAAATTTTGTCTGAAAAACAACAAATTAAAATTAAGGGGTGGACTACCCTCAACATGAAAGGGGATTAAAAATAAATGTTAGCCGATTCTCAGACCTACCCGATATGCACACAAAATTTCAAGAGAATCGGTCGAGCCATTTCGGAGGAGTTTAACTTCTAACACCGTGACACGAGAATTTTAATCGAAAATCGTGGTCCTGTAGATTCAACATTCATAAAAGAAACTACTCTACGCTGCAATGGTCTTTTATTTTCGGAGAAAATATGTCAAAAACAAAAAGGATTCTATCACCTGACCAACATTCCCAATGTGGTGTAACGTGTTAAGACGTTCAACGAAGATTGAAGCGTCATTCTCTTTGGTTGGCTTGTTTTATAGATTTAAACTTATTTCTAACGATACGTAGCTAGACTCTTTGGTTAAAATCCTATGCAAATTGGAAAAAAATTCAATGAAGATTTGCCATTCGTGTAGTCCTTGTTTTATAGAATTGAACTTGATTCTTACAATATTCAGCATGACTCTTATTAAAATCCCATGTGAATTTGTGAAGGTGGATCTATTTTCTTATTGTCGAGAAATATGGAAATGTTTCATAGCAATAAATTTGTTTTCAAAAATATCAAGCTTCACTTTCTGATGAAAATTCACACAGGGTGTATTGGACTGCGTACATTAATGCACTTATTAATTTTCACACTGTCGCGCAATATTTACATGAGTTCGAGAGAAATTGTGTCGTTATTCCTTTTGGTTGACTTATTTTATTGAATTCAACTTGTTTCCAAAAATATTTAGCTAAACTTTCAGATGAAAAGCTGGTGTGAAGTGGTCTGCGTGTATGAATGCACTTATTAATTTCCATTAATTCAAACTTCTGTCACTGTCGTGAAATATTTAAGTGAGTTCAATGAAGACTTTGTCGTTTTTCCTTTTGGGTGGCATGTTTTATAGATCTCAACTTGTTTCCAAAAATATCTAGCTTCACTTTCAGATGAAAATCTGGTGTGAAGTGGACTGCGTGCAAGAATGCACTTATTAATTTCCATTAATTCAAGCTTCTCACACTGTCACGAAATATTTAAATGAGTTCAAGGAAGATTGTGTCGTTATTCCTTTTGGTTGGCTTGTCTCATAGAGTTCAACTTGTTTCCAAAAATATCTAGCTTCACTTTCTGATGAAAATCCTGTGTGAACTGGACTACGTGCATTAATGCACTTATCAATTTCTATTAATTCAAGCTTCCTACACTGTCGAGAAATATTTAAATAAGTTCAAGAAAAGTTGTATCGTTATTCCTTTTGGTTGACTTGTTTTATTGAATTCAACTTGTTTCCAAAAATATCTAGCTCCACTTTCAGATGAAAATCTTGTGAGAAGTGGACTGCGTGGATATATGCACTTATTAATCGCCACTAATTCAAACTTAATTCACTATCGTGAATTATTTAAAGGAGTTCAGGGAAGACAGAGTCGTTTTTCCCTTTGGTTGGCTTGTTTTATAGAATTCAACTTGTTAAAATATTTAGCTCCACTTTCGGATGAAAATCCTGTGTGAATTGGACTGCGTGCATCAACGCACTTATCAATTCCCACTAATTCAAGCTTTTGACACTTTCTAGCAATACTTATATGTGGATTTGACAAATTGGATCAATTCAATGACCAATTAAGTCTCACCAATTTAAGCATTTGCCCAATGTCGTGAAATTTGTGAAGAACATCAATGAAAATCGATGAATCAATGAACTTGTTTTTAACAATTTCCATTCACTGAAAAATTGATTCCCACCGATTCAAGTTTTTGCCCACTGTCGTTAAATATGGAAATCAGTTGAATAAAGATTGAGGAGGTATCCGTATCAAACTTGTTTATTCCAATATCTAGCTTCACTTTCTAATTAGTCAGTTATTTAACGACGCGCTTATGAGCCGCTAGAATAAGATTTATAGAAATACACTATACTGCAGTTGATACTTGATAGTTATTTATAATGGGAAAAACAGTAAATATTCTACGTATTAAACTTTTAAACTGATGGTTTTTCAATATAAGTAACTTTGAATTCAGTTAGTCATCAGACGTTCGTTTAATATGAAGTAGTCTGTGTTGTGCAATTATAATATAAAGGTTGAACAGTGGGGACTCTGAAATAAGGGATGTTTATAATCTGGTTTAATAATATATCTAGCTGGTAGATACAATATTGACTCTTTTATAGCTACTTAGAAACTACTTTCTGTGGAGTCTAGAATTTAATAAGGAGAGAATGAGAAAATACATGAACAGCACTGAAATATTGAAAATATGTGAAACCAAGAAGTTTCAAGATATCACTATGGGCATCTAAAATATCGATGTCCTGATTATAATAGACAGTAATCGTTATTTACACAGCAATGAAAGCTATTGACACTTTCCAGTCGAGGGTGCGGGTAAAATAGTCCAAGGCTGGTCGACAACACTTTCAATTTTACTTTCCCTAAAAATTATATTCATAGCATATTGAAGGCCAACAGTCAGTTGTAGGAGTAGATGACCTGAAATTTAGTATCTGGGGTTATTTTAATAATAATAATAATAATAATAATAATAAAAGACTTTATTAAGCAGAAATAGAAAAATCAACATTACGTTGTTACCCAATACTCTAGGCGAGTAAAGCTACATCCAATGTATCAATTCTCCGGCTGTCTGTTCAGCTAACCTAGAAAGTTTCACTTACTATCTAAACCTAAACTAAACTAAACTATACTATTATCCAACAAGTTGAATCGGAAATAATATACAAAACCTAATATACAAAAATGAAGAATGACTAAAGTACAAAGACAACGTGAATATTGCGGCGTTGAAAAGAAAAAACTATATGTAAAAAACAATAAAAAAATGATGCTCTACACATGGCGCTAGACTAGGTTCCACTCAGCGTATCGAATAGATGTCTTCTAAGTCTCCCTGTGGACCAGTTTAAACAGAACGCGTATTTATTGATGGAGCTTGCTATACCTACTGAATAAAAATGATCGCTCGAAAAACTTTGACGTGTGCTTAGGGATAACAAGTATATTTTTTCGTCTTAAATTCAGATTATGGACATCCGTTCTGAAAGTTATTTTATTATAAAGATATGGTGGAGTCTTTAATCTTATAATTTTGTGGTATAAACAAACTGAATGAATGTACCTTCTCCGTTGCATACAGAGCCAGCCCGTCTCCCCAATTTTGTGACTGATTCTCTGATACTTCCTCACCCCATGTATCAGCCGAAGGCAAGAATTTTGCATTCTCTGAATCCTTTCACTATCTGCAACTGTTAAACAAGAATTGTAAAGACTGTCGCAATAATTGAAGAGTGCCAAGACTAAGGAATCATACAGGAGTATTTTTAAATGTCCTGTGAAACAATGCCTGTTTTGATATATAACCTTTAAATTTATGAAAGCTCTCTGAAGACATTTATTAATATGTGTTGTGAATCTTAAGTCTTCATCTATATACAAGCCTAGATTTTCATTACATGTTTGAATTCTATGATATTATCTTCAAGCTTAATTTGATGTGAAAAGCAGGTTTTGAAAACTTCCCTACCTGTTCTGCTTCCAAAAATAATCCCCACCGTCTTTCCGCTATTGAGCTTCAAACAATGTTTTTTAGGAAATTCGGCTATTTGAGATAGATCATAGTTTACCGCAGCTACTGCTTGCTGAGCTTCTTCCAGTCTGAATGAGATGTAAAGCTGTGTATCATCAGCAAAAAAGTGATGAGAACATGATAAAAAGGCCGAAGGAAATCTCAGAGTATACAAAGAAAACAACTTTGGACCCAGTACTGATCCTTGTGGAACTCCTCCATTCAAATTCAGCAAAACAAAGGTCCGGTCACATATTTTTGAAATTTGGATAGATTTCTCCAAAAGCCGCCATTTTTACGTGTATATTTCTTATTGACACAAACATACGCATATAAATGCTCCCAGCGGCTCCCATCGAACCAAATGAGCTGAAATTTGGTATGAGGGGTTGTTTTCAAAATTTTTGAGAATTCGCGAAACTCTATCACGCTGCAGTTCGCAGAGACTGTTCCGTTCGAGTCGTAATCGCAATCAGTATGCGATCAAATTGTTGAATTTTTTTTACTTCTTCCGGTGTTCTATTAATGCCTGTTTTTTCAAACCATGATATATTCCATTCGAATAGCCGATGAGATGCACTTCACAAGAAAAATACGACCTTAGTTACGGAGTTCTGCTACTTACGCGTTTCTTCTGGGCACTCTAGTTCTCCCAAATTAAATGTTTTAAAATTACATAATTTGAGCAACTGAATTATTATTATTATTCTTATTATCGAAGAAGAGCCGAGACCAGAGCATATAGCTCTGATACATAAAAAAATATATAAAAATACACACAAAAAAATCCCAAAGAAATTATTCTTACTAAGTACCCACCAACAAATATTTTTTTTTTTTTTTTTAACTCGAGGGACCTACAGTTTAACGCCGGTTCCGAACGGCCAATGGGCTTGTAAACTATGTACATTACTCAACATTTTTCATCATAAATAACCACTAAATTCCGGACATATACAACACCCAAGAGCGAGGTGGGACTCGAACCCACAATCCTCGGTTTACAAACGGTATAAGGCGGTTCACCTTACCGCTGGTCTACCGAGGCCTCTGACAAACATTTTGAATGTTTGATATCCAAATTTCACATGTGAAACAAAGATATAAAACAGAAAACAAAACCTTATATCTTACTTCAGATTGGAAAGTGGATTCACAGATTTTTTTTTTGATACCATTTGTTCGATGGAATACAACGAAAAAAAATTATATTAGTAGTTTTTCGGACATCTCCTGATAATGCCAACCAGGTTGACGAAACGAGTGTGTCCGTTCAAGAACAATTTTGTTTAGGAGGCATAAAAGAAAAAAAAAACGAAAGTAATGGTCAAGTTTTTCCTTCATACCTCAAGTATGTTTGAGCAGGTTAGGCTACTTAAATTATGAAAAAGAACTCCTTCAGATAGATCATAGGATACACTTGAATAAGAAGTGCATTAAAAAGATGGTTGAAATCGAATTAGAGAGAGAAAGCGAGGTGGCATTTTTAGAAAGAAAACTAGCACTTTATAAGTTTGCAAGTAGTGACTTTATACGCCATGAAGAAATATTGAAAAAACTAATGGCAGACCTGTCGAAGGGAAGGTTTGAACCCGAAATCTCCCGAATGCTAGTCAGCAATAAAACAACTAGTACGGCGGCATAAAAAAAATCCCGTGTCACATTTATACTTGTTATTTCATTGTGTTCAAAATGTTGTTGTTACACGTGGGTATACTGCTGAAAATTCTAATTTAATCTCTGCGTTGAAAACATAACATACCTGTTTACGGACAGTATATTCAATTTCCCAGAAGATCGGGAACGCACACTGTTAACTTATTTTATACACGTTCGCCAATTTGGCGGCCCGCCACCGCAACGGAAGATGATATTCGATTCGGCATCTTTGATATTCACAAGGTCGAAAGTGTATGTGTGAACGGCGACGTAGTCAGCAGGAAGTCACTTAATTGCCCTTGCCAACTATGAAAATAGAGGTATTAGTGTTACAAAGTACAGAAATATTAAAATAAATCCACTCTAATGCGTACGGTAAATCAAGCAAAAACTCCTGATCAGTAGAGCTTCGTCATTGAGGTCGTAGTTTTCGCCCAAAGTGCAACGCGTGGAGATGTGATTGGAACGAAATAAATTATGATCAAAACGACAAAAATTCATAAATTCGAATATTTTATTAAAAAATATATCGCTTACTGAAAAACCCCGATTTTAATAACAAACTTGAATTTAAAAAATGATTTATTTATTCAAAAAAACTAAAAAAAATGAATGATTGGCGAAGCAGGTCCGGATGCAATCCGAACGGAATAGTTTCCAAAAAAGTATCGCATTTCAACATGAAATCAATCTGCGCACTAAATTTTCAACCTCTAACTGAATTTGAAGAATCTGTGGATATATGCAAATTTTCGAAAACCATGAGAAATCAAGAACTATTCACCTGAAAATGGCGGTGGTTGTAAAAATTTCCCAAATTGTGAAAGTTTGGTTCTACCGAGAGGATAATCCCTGCTACCTTTTAGACAAATTATATAATATTCTACAATACTGCAGTTCAAGAATTGACGTCTTGTTTCTGTGCGGTGATATCAATATTAATTATTTGGACAATGACAGCAGAACCAGAAAACTGCTGAGTGATTTACTTGGTTGCTTTAATCTTAGGGTTACTTCAATGTTACCAACTAGGTCATTTGTTTACGCTACTGGTAAACTAAGTAGTGCGAAACTCGACTATATCCTGACTAATGCTGATCTTGATCAAACAAAAGTTGATGTTGTGGAAGCAAATCTCAGCGACCATAAGGTTATAATTTTAGATTTCCTTAATGCTTCTCCTTAACATATGCCTGTAAATGGAGCACCACTGCGTTCAGTCAGAATTATAAATGACTTTACCTTGAATAATTTTACTTTGATGCTTGCAAATACCGAATTTGCTGATATGTATTCTAATTCCGACGTAGATGTAATTTTTAAGACATTTTTTGATCTATTGCAATCTGCTATGTATGAATGTTTTCCATTAAATGATCATAGGGTTACTACAAAACGCAATCATGCTTGGATAACTAATGAAATCAGACAGGCTAGTAGGTATTTAAAAGACCTTTATTGGATCCATTCTAAGCTAAAGTCTATGCAATCATTAAATATGTATAAGAAGGCTAAGCTCGATTATAAATTATTGTTAAGACATTCAAGGTTCAATTATAATGTAAATGTTTTGGCAAATTCAAATAACATAAACAAGGATGTATGGTCTATTGTAAATCAGGCAACTGGTAGAAAAGTTAGTTATAACAGTGCAATCTCATTAAATTTGGATGGTATGTTGTGTTCTGACCCAAAAGTTATTGCTGAATCTTTTGGTAAACACTTTTCCACAATTGCTGACCTAAAATTAAAACAGTATTATGGTGATGCAAAGTCTGCATCTTGTACGTCCTCCCCAATGACGACTCACAATTTCTACTTTCATCCAGTAACCGAAATTGAGGTTGCAGATGCTATTGGTGTTTTAGGGAATAAAAAGGGTTCCGGTGTAGATTTGTTGTCTTCTAAGATGTTAAAAGCTGCTAAAGCCCATATTGCTGTTCATTTAGCGCATATTATCAATGTATCCATATCATCTGGTAGATTTCCCTCTTCCTTGAAATCTTCCATTGTAATTCCCGTATTCAAAAAAAAAAACGATATTCATGATATATTGAACTATCGACCTATTTCTATTTTAAGCGTGTTATCTAAGGCCATAGAAAAAATAGTTATGGGTCGAATGGTTGACTACTTGAATAAATTTAAGCTTCTAACCTATTCCCAACATGGCTTCAGATCCGGTCACTCAACGGAAACGGCGGCCATCTCGTTTGTAGATTATGTGTATAGCAACCTAGATATAGGACATTCTGTGGCTGGTCTGTTCTTCGACCTGTCGATAGCATTCGACGTTCTGGCCTTCGATTTTATGATAAGCAAATATTATAATCTCGGATTCAGAGGCGTGTTTCTTGATTGGCTCCATAGCTTTTATCTCAGGTAGGACTATGATTGTTAAGGTCGCATGATGGATTATCAGAAGTATTTAATATTAGTTTAGGTGTACCCCAGGGTTCGGTCCTTGGTCCCCTGCTATTTATTCTTTTTGTAAATGATCTTCCAGATCACTTTCATGGAAGTAGAGTGACGCTATTTGCAGATGATACTTCATTGGCTGTCTCCGCTGAGAGTCCGGAGAAACTCTCTCTATTGTGTGGTAGTTTGGTGCAGTCCTTTACAGATTGGTGTCGTAAAAATGCTTTGATTGCAAATATTGAGAAAACCGACTGTATATTTTTTAGCATTAAAAACTTGAGTCGGACATTGACTGTTCAGTTTGGTAGCTCATCAATCACCTCTAAGGATCACGTTAAATTCTTGGGGGTACACATTGATCGAAACCTGAGATGGTGTCATCATATTGATGCTCTATGCAAAAAATTAAGTAAAGCTTACTACGCTATAAATCAAATAAAGAACTCTCTTCGCTTGGCATCGGTTTTAAATGTTTACTATGCCTTATGTTACAGCCACATATCTTACAATATACTGCTCTGGGGCCTCTCCACTGATGTAAGTCGGATATTTGTGGCGCAAAAACGTATTATGCGTATGATGTTTGGTCTTGACCCTCGTTCCTCCTGTAGGCCGTTGT
This sequence comes from Cynegetis impunctata, assembly GCA_030704885.1. Classification (NCBI taxonomy): domain Eukaryota; kingdom Metazoa; phylum Arthropoda; class Insecta; order Coleoptera; family Coccinellidae; genus Cynegetis; species Cynegetis impunctata. The sequence continues at coordinate 38,711 of JARQZK010002329.1, read as the reverse complement.
TCGCGTCATATGGGATACCGACTGTTCCTTGTATATATATATATTGAAGAGTTTATTGTATGTAAAGGAAAACCATAGCAACCTTGTGAAATTGTCCAGTTTTCATGGATACAACACAAGATATCCCGAGATGCTGCTACTTCCTACTCACAGAACTTCCAAATATGAATCTTTACCAACATACAAAGGTATTAAACTCTTCAATCATTTGCCTGATGCCATAAAATGCTTAACGAATATTAAATTTAGAAATGTAGTTAAGTTGAAGTTGATCAAGAAATGTTACTACACTGTAGATGAATATTTCAATGATTGTGATTTCTGATTACCTTGTAAGTTGACGTGTCCTATACATTTTATTTTATATGTCTCAAAGGATTAATAAAGATTATTATTATTATTATTATTATTATTACCAAATTTCAGCTCATTTGGTTTGCTGAGAGCCGTTAGAGATGCCATTATGTACTGGCAATATATATATATATATATATATATATATATATATATATATATATATATATATATATATATATATATATATAATAATAATAATAATAATAATAATAACCTCTTTGGACCTCAAGTATCATATATGATACCTGAGGATCTAAAGCATGTTTAGACTGCTGAAATTCAATTTACGGGTGTACCGCCTTGCAATTAGTTCTGTGGAAACAACAGAAGAAATAACAGGGCCTCGCAAGTTCATAGACGAATGAATTATTATTTTAAACGTGAGTAAAATAACTTTGATATTGAAAAAGCCGTTTGCTTATAATTTTTTATGATTGGAGTTAGGAGAAAATAGTAAATTTAGTTTTCAATTAAAACATCGGACATTTGGACCATTGAATCACTGCTGATACCTTGGGTTTTCGAGACTACAATATTTCTTAAATTTCTAAAATAGGCTATACACGTTCACTGGGTTCATTTCAATTTTTCACAGCACTTACTCAAGCTGAACTGGAGGAAGAAATCGCTAAAATCAATAAGATTGGCAAAAAATTGATTCGGACAACTCAAGCTTTGAATCTTCAGAAGATGAAGACAATTTTGAGCTGTTAATCTTCCTGAGGAGACTTTGCCAGAAAGAAACGAAATAGCTTCACAAGATATTTTCGACTCTACGGACCATGAGTTGCCTTTAGCAAATCTCGTGGATCGTGACAAATGACAGAGTAACTTATAAGTGAACAATTTACCAGAAATAATTCAAATATTAGTATTCCTCTGGTCAAGGTCTCATAAAGTCTATAAAACAGCTACTAGAGTAATTCTCAAAATATATAGACCATAATACATGGTTGGAATATCGTCAGCATGAAAATTGTCTAGGCTTCCGAAAGAAGCATATTCTAGATTATTTGGCATCCAAAACAAAATTGGCTGAATCCCTAGTATTCAATTCCAAACATGTATCAGTGACGAAAGCAGTTGTGAAAGGGATTAAGATGGACCTGCAGCTAAATTAAGAAAAATGTTACCTGTTCCGCTACAAGAGCTACCTAAGAAAGCATGAAGCCAAACATTCTCCCGAAGACACCACCCGTTCTCAAAAAATTAGGTCCAAATGCAGACTTCCAGGTTGTGACAAGTTGACTTAAATAAAATGTACTACTTGCAAAGCATTCTATGGTTTCAACTCGAGCAGAAATTGTTTCGAAGTAGCAAATTCTTGATTAGAATTTACATTATGCCAAACAAGTTTGATGAATTGGATTACTAACATTTTTCGAATTTGTATTGTCAAAGGCTCAAGGTATCAAATATGATACCACCCCCAAAGTCACCTCCAAAGACATAGGATTTTTTCAATTAATTTTCTGTTGTTAGTTGTTTCTATTTCAACTGAAATATACGTATATTGTTAAAATTTAGAAAAGAAATTCACTTGGGTCCGAAGAGGATAATAATAATAATTTTATTGATCCATTCAGACATCGACAAATATGTATTGGACAAGTCAAGTTGTATATAGGACATACAAATTTGTATATAGTACACACACAAAACAAAAATAACACTACACTCAAACCATCAAACAAATTGATTCACGTTATAATCAGACATGAACTCCTCAATACTATAGTAGCCCCTGGAAGAAAGTATTGACTTCACTCTGCTCTTGAACCTAATTTTATTAAGGTTTCTTATACTCTCTGGCAAATGGTTGAAGAACTTTATCCCCTGATATGTGGGAGATCGCTCGAATTTTGTTGTACTATGTCTCGGGATATACAAAAGATTGCCATTCCTGGTAGGATAATCGTGGTAATGTGAATTCCTCACAAACTTCGGGCAATTCTCCTTGATGAGGATTAGACATTTTAATATGTACAAACATGGAAAAGTCAGAATCTTGTGAAAAATAAAGCATGGCCTACAAGATTCCTGCGAAGATAACCCGAACATGTTCGAATTATTCTCTTCTGTGCGGTGAAAATTATTCCACTGTTTACAGAATTTCCACAGAGAACGACATTGTAGGACATCTGACTGTATACAAGAGTGTAGTATACTGTCAACAAAGACTCAGTTGGCATTGAGAACTTCAGACGTGAAATTGCAAATCTTGATTTATTCAATTTTATACTGAGGCTATCGATATGATCTGTAAAAGTTTTCATCTACATGTATACCCAAAAATTTTGTGGTTCGAGTGGATACAATATTTGCTCCATTCATGTCGAATTGGATAGTGTTTGGAGTGTTTCACGTATTAAAATATATACACTCTGTCTTGGAGATATTTGAAATCAGAAAATTTTGCTCACACCATCTATCGAAGCATTCCATAATCTTTTTAGTGGATATAACTAATTCTTCACGATTACGACCTGTAACCACTAGTGAAGTATCATCAGCAAACAGAGCCAATAGTTCAGTATTGATATGTTGGGGCATATCATTGACGAATAATAAAAATATTGATGGCCCCAATACTGTATATATATATATATATATATATATATATATATATATATATATATATATATATATATATATATATATATATATATATTTTTATATATATATATATATATATATATATATATATAAATATACTTTTATATGCCTATATACAAATATCAGACATCAAACGTTTTCCGAATTTCGTGGTCCAGGATGTCTAAAAGAAATAGAAAAAAATACTTTCACACTGACTTTCGGTGCGCTGTCTATTCTTTTTGGAGAAAATACGACTAAAATAGCAAAGGTGACGACGACCAATGTGAAATTTCAGACACTCTAACAGACACATTTTCTCATTGAATAATATCCTGCCATCTTCTGTCTACAGGCAAATATTATGAGAAAATACGAAACTGCAAGTTCAGGAAGTTTGTAATCTCTAAAATAATACAAAATATCTTCAGGCTATTTGCCAATAGCTGACTAGATACTGAAAGCTGATAAGTATTGAATTGAAACTCTAGTGTACATAATATAATGAATATAAATTTGTTCTTGGAAAAGCAAGTAAGTTGTTTCTGTTTCAGGAATATGTTTTCTATACTGCTATATTTGTTTAGAAATTTTAACTGTTTCAGCTTATTTCTTTCAAAGTTGAGGAAATATTCGTTCAGACTTTCAACTGTTCAGATGCAGCGTTTTATAGAATTTCTTCATTAGTACCTCCATTATGAACAGCTCTTTAGGTACTTTTATTTTTTTCATTTCAATAGGCCTGCTATTTAAAAGAAAAATATTATCAAATATACATATATATATATATATATATATATATATATATATATATATATATATATATATATATATATATATATATATGTATGTATATATATATATATATATATATATATATATATATATATATATATATATATATATATTCAGAAGGTAAGGGAATCGACTAGAAGTTGAAAATTACTCTCTTTATTCCATGCCAAGCTTTCGAAAACCTTTTTGTTTCTTCTTCAGGGCCACTACAAAGACAGTTTACAATTAGCATTGGTTTTTTTTATAATTTTTAAAATTGTAATGAACTTACGGAAAATGAGATCAACAATGTTTCTCTATTATAGTGAAAATGATCATTAGATTGGCTAAAATAAAATTATACTATATTAATATCACATCAGTAAACTTATCTCATAAAAACACAACGACAATTGACATCACTTGATCATTCAAACATATGACAGAAATTCTATGGTGAATTTACACAGATATCATAGGCTGGCCAACTTGTTTCTTTTTCTTAGCAGTTGACAATAGAAAAGTATATATGTTACTTAAATTCTACACGTCCGATTTTTTATTTATGCTATTATGTTCACGTTGTATGTGTATCATCTCCATTATTAATCTTTTATTGTAACTAGAAGTTTTATCTAAAATCTCTATACTCTCTAAATCTATCTGATGTTTTTGCTCTACTGAATGTTTGGTGAGGGCACATCTCACATTCTTCTTTTTTATTTCGCTCTTATGTATGTTCCCTGAAGAAGAAACAAAAAGGTTTTCGAAAGCTTGGCATGGAATAAAGAGAGTAATTTTCAACTTCTAGTCGATTCCCTTACCTTCTGAATACAAATAAGTACGACTGTGATATTAATTCAAATATATATATATATATATATATATATATATATATATATATATATATATATATATATATATATATATATATATATATATATATATATATATATATATATATATATACCCAGAGCTACGTAATCGGTCCATAACTTTTTTGTCATTGAAGATATCGATATGAAATTTTCAGAGCAAATATGGTCTGACTAAGTCTATTTTTTAAAATTATTCTGAAGAAAATTGCACTTCCGGTTTTGCCGGAAGTGATATCAACTTTGTTTTTTCAAATGGAATACCCTGTATATTTTTTGATTTTCGAATTTCTTATGTAATTTGTAATAAAATTGTCTCAACATTCGTTATACCTTAAATGAACAGTTTTCGAGTTATTAATTTTTTTCGTGAAATTTTTACAGTTGCGTCTTCAACAAAAATAGGCTATAACTCCTTTGTTAGTAGGTCAATTTGTAAGCGGTTTGGATTTTTGTAACCTTGAAACAGTGTTTCATTCATTCCTTGTCAAAATTTTCTATATTTCTAACTAATTACTTGCTAAAATCTAGGGTGAATTTGGCAAATTTCAAACGTTAATAACTGTCTTATTCCTAATAGAATGCTATGTATATTTTTGCATTTTTAAATTTGCTATTCAATTACCTTTCGATTTGTATGACCATTTCCTATACCTGAAGTTAATAATAAGAAAGATATTTCACAATTTTGAAATAATTTATATATCAATACACTTGAGAAATCGTCTAGCGTGTTATTTTGACGTATCCATGGATACCAATAATAAAAATTATTTAAAATCTAATTGTGTCACCTTTTCTAGTATTTCTTCAGTTAATAAAATGGATTTTACGCGACAAGTAATGATAAATATGGTTTACTGTATTGGAGAAGCGGATCGAAATGTTCTGCTAGCTAGTAAAATTTATCATCAAAAATATTCTGATTCTGATTCAACTACATTTTGTGATTCTGTTATTAATAAGCATTGATTTCTTTCTGTATAACATTGAAATGTATAATTTGGAGTAACTGTTGGATCATGCGAATGTACTCCTTCTGACCAAAATGATAATATCAAACTTGACATTGCAATTTGACATCAGTCTACTACAAAAATATGATGTTTATAAACAACAATAATTATTGAATATTAACGTCTTAGAATTACTATTTTTTCAATATGTTTTCGGATATCAGCATTAGGTGCTACAAACCTAATGAACAGAAAAGGTGACACAATTAAATTTTAAAAAATTTTCGTAATTGGTGTCCATGGATACGTCAAAAATAACCCTCTAGTTGATTTCTCAAGTGTATTGATATATAAATTATTAAAAAATTGTGAAATATCTTTGTTATTATCAACTTTAGGTATAGGAAATGGTTATACAAATCATGCAAAAATATACATAGTATTCCATTAGAAATAAGAAAGTTATTAACGTTTGAAATTTGCTAACTTCACCCTAGATTTTATCAAATAATAAAACAGAAATGTGAAAAATTTTGACATGGAATAAATGAAACAATGTTTCAAGGTTACAAAAATCTAAACCGCATATCAATAGACCTACTAACAAAGAAGTTATAGCCTATTTTTGTTGAAGACGTAACTGTCAAAATTTTACGAAGAAAATCAATAACTCGAAAACTGTTCATTTAAGGTATAAAGAATGTTATGACAATTTTATTACAAATTACATAAGAAATTCGAAAATCAAAAAATATACTGGGTATTCCATTTGAAATAACAAAGTTGATATCACGTCCGGCTAAACCGGAAGTGCAATTTTCGTCAAAATAATTTTGAAAAATAGACTTAGTCAGACCATATTTGCTCTGAAAATTTCATATCGATATCTTCAACGACAAAAAAGTTATGGGCCGTTTACGTAGCTCTAGGGGTCACCCTGTATATACATATATATATATATATATATATATATATATATATATATATATATATATATATATATATATATATATATATATATATATATATATAACGGAAATTGAATTCTCGCACTTCACTTGGTGAAACATCATAAAGAATAAAGTCTAAACTTTAAAATAAAACACACTTGGCTTATGTTTCACTATATAAAAATATTTAGATACTGTATAAAGCAGTAACGAATAGTCGACATGTTTCGAGTTATGAACTATTATCACGACTGCAAAATATTGACCGCTAGATATGCTAGATACAGTATCTAAATATTTTTATATAGTGAAACATAAGCCAAGTGTGTTTTGTTTCAAAGTTCATACTTTATATAATCTTGCATATTTTGCAATAAGCATTTCGATGAAGGCGAAAAATTTTTACAAGCAGTTTTTTACGTTTTCTTACAAACTATCTTTATCGAATTTTTTATTTAGAGTAGCTAGAAATATCGTGAATTTTAATACTTTTCAAAAATTGAGTGAAAATGTAAGAAGTTACTATTTGTATTCAGAGAACCCAGGAGGAAAATATAATTACGTCGTATTTATGGGTAATGTAATATTTTTGAGTTTAAAATCTTTTTTAAACATGTGGAAATTGAGCATATTTTTATCATATGATTGTTCAAGGCAGCATTTTGCCTCCATTAATTTTTAATTCATACGATGATCAGATAAATTCAGATGAATGAGACGTACTCTAAATACTAGGTACCAGTACTTGATGAACTTTCATAAAAGTAGATGTTTGTATTCCACATGTATACATTACCATAAAAATAGATCCATAAGGCAAACGCTGATATGGAAACTGTCATCTATACGTACAGATCAGTAAAATTGATCAAAGAATATTTAAATCGAAGGATATATCAAATACGAAATCAAAGTTTTTCAGTGAAAATTTCACTTCTTGTGTAGGTATTCAATTGGTTCTACATCCTTTATGCTATGATTCAAGTATGCGCCACTCGACATAATTACACACTCCTTGGAGTAGTTGACTCCGATTTAGGTGGTCATTGTGAGTCAAAATATATGAAAAAGAAGTTCCAAATATCTAAATAGTGTCTTGACAAAATGCTCACTATTTTCCTGAAAGAAGGTTTTTGGAAACTGGCTGACTCAAGTGTCTTTCTGCACCAATTTCCGCTCATCTAGACGACAAATCCGATCTAACTATATCAAAAACTCCATGATAAGTTATCATTATTGAGTTAAAATTCGATAGAATAAAAATCGAATAGTCGACATGTTTCGAGTTATGAACTATTATCACGACTGCAAAATATTGACCGCTAGATATGCTAGATACAGTATCTAAATATTTTTATATAGTGAAACATAAGCCAAGTGTGTTTTGTTTCAAAGTTTATACTTTATATAATCTTGCATATTTTGCAATAAGCATTTCGATGAAGGCGAAAAATTTTTACAAGCAGTTTTTTACGTTTTCTTACAAACTATCTTTATCGAATTTTTTATTTAGAGTAACTAGAAATATCGTGAATTTTAATACTTTTCAAAAATTGAGTGAAAATATAAGAAGTTACTATTTGTATCGAAGCATCAAAAATTTCACACTTCTTTTTTATATCCTTGTTATGGTTAAAAATATACAACTATTCAAAAATATTAGACTAGATTAATAATTTTTCCTCAGAAGAATTTTTGATAATATCAATGAACAATGAAATTATTTTTCTATATCTTTCACAAGATAAATTGAAATAATTCCACCATTATAACTTGATAGGGAATAGTTGAATTACAATTTTGTATTTTCATCCATATTTATGAAACTTTCCTAGTTTTTATTTTGAAGTTATATTGTATATATTCAGTTTGGTAAAAAAGAATACACTTTCTGAAAAATAAAGACAGATTCTTTGAATATATTCGAATATTTACGATACTTTTGTAACTTTGGCCAACAAAATACTGATGAGGTTTTCGAGTTCTGGAAAAAAAACATTTTGGCATCAGAAGTGAGGTTTTATTTTTCCTTAATTATTATTTTTTTTATTTCAAATAACCGTATCAACCCTTTGGATTATAAGGATTATAATTATTTTTCTTTTTAACCGAGCTCAAAAAATTAGAAGGTTATATGTTCCTCTTTATGTATTTATGTATTTTTCAATTTACTTTTATGTAGGTATGCTCACCGATATTTTCGGTGAGCATTTATATAAATGCTATATATTTCCAAAACACTCTGCAATTCAGACGAAAATACTACGACAATATGAAACATGACTCTTGGAATAAAATTCCTAAATTAAAAATATATAAGCAAAAAAATAATTTCGACATTTTCGATTTTTCCTGTATAATTCCATAACTGAAAGAGTAAGATCAGATTTTTTTATTCATATAATTGACCTCTGAAATATGCAACTTTGCCCACATTTAACCATCCGTCTATATCTTACCGTTATCGAAATCTCCATGCATAGACTCTAATTTGAGTAGCCCTGTATATATATATATATATATATATATATATATATATATATATATATATATATATATATATATATATATATATATATATATATATATATATATATATATATATATATATATATATATATATATATATATATATATATATATATATATATATATATATATATATATATATATATATATATATATATATATATATATATATATATATATATATATATATATATATATATATATATATATATATTACCCAAAACGTATTAACACATATAAACAGATTTCAAAACCACACTCTACAGTTGATTGATTATCGATACAGTGCACTAGTATATTATTTTCAGCTAAAATACGAGTATAAACAGTTCAGAAAAAGTGAAATATCCAGTAGAATTCTATTCAAAAATGGGAGAAACTGTTTTCAGAGTTCATTTTGTGGTTTTGCTCATTGGAATCACATGAGTGAATCTTAATAAATTTGCGGTTTCCAGGTAATATAACATTGAAATAATTCATGAAATTCTACAACAAAATTTAGCGATAGGCGGCAATAATTACCTGGTTTCTAAATTTTGCAATGATATCTACATATATAATAACCTGTTTTGATATAGTTAATATAAGAATTATAAAGAATTGTTTGTTGGCTGATCTTATCTCTTTCTAAGTATTACTACTAATATATTCCGAGAAAACATTCACTGATGCTTTCCATGTTTATTCTATTCAAATGAATTTGACAACGTGTAGGTATATTACATCTATCCTTCTCAATTGGTAGGTTTCAGTTTTTGAACCCTTTATATAGGAATTTTAAGTTTCTATAATAAGGATGTATTCCGACACTTCACTATTAATTTCGCTCACATAATATAGATAGGTATTTCAATATTTATATTATATAATAAATTTATATATAAATATATATATATATATATATATATATATATATAAAAATATATATATATATATATATATATATATATATATATATATATATATATATATATATATATATATATATATATATATATATATATATATATATATATATATATATATATATATATATATATATATATATATATATATATATATATATATATATATATATATATATATATATATATATATATATGTGTGTGTGTGTGTGTGTGTGTATATATATACATATATTTATTTATATATCTAATACCTACACAGTGTTTTATTCATTGAATAAAATTTCTAAAATACAAAAACTATTGTCACACATTAACCTAATCTTTTTGCAATAACATCCAGTTATCGTGGACAAATAGAAAGTTTGTTTATGCATCACTCGAGTAAAGTGATTTTGTGGTATTTTCCATAAAAAACTAATATCATCAACAATTCTCAGAAAACGTCTCGGTTAACGAAATTGATAAATGCGCCAAAATGTGGGTGTTTTACTGTTATCACTGGATTGGTGCCATTGGTGGTAAGATACATAGCGTGATGAAATGGGTACTTCTTCTAGACTTCCAGAAATCTACTCATCGATTAAGTTGCGAATAACGAAAGGACGGTTCATACGGGTCTATCAAGTGATATCTTCCTTTTCCAGAGTTATGATCCAGAGTTATGAATACACCGATCTGACAAAATTAATACTTTGAAATATCAAAGATAATATTATACAAATACACACACACACAGACACACACACACACACACACATATATATATATATATATATATATATATATATATATATATATATATATATATATATATATATATATATATATATATATATATATATATATATATATATATATATATATATATATATATATATATATATATATATATATATATATATATATATATATATATATATATATATATATAATATCTATATACATATATTTAATAAATTTATATATATATATATATATATATATATATATATATATATATATATATATATATTCTTCTGTATTCTACGTCAAATTAAAAGTGTTAACATAAATATAATTTTTTGCAGGAAACAAGAGGTAATTCCGAAAAATCGTTGGGTTATTAACATCCGACATAATTATTGATAGCACAATTAATATTCATAACATGACTGCACACTTGTTGAATACATAATTCTCGCTTTGATGTTCGTCTGTGATTTCAAGATAAAACATTCTTACATAAAATATAACATTACCTACAGAGAATGGGGATCCAAAAATGGTTATTCAAAAAAGAAACGAACCATTGATCTGGAAGGTTCAAGAAACTTGCAGATGCAAACCTTTGTTTCGTTTTCCTCACATTCGACCAATGACTTCGAATTCCGCAGATTGCGATTGTTGAGTCACCCAAAAATGATTTACAATTAAAAACAGAGCAAAACTTCACCAGCGAGAACATCAACTTCGTCCGAGTTCAAGGCACTTGCGTAGGTCTACAATGCATCCCGATATAATTATGGTTCCCGTAAATTTGCTAAAAACCTTCGAGAAGATAACAAAGAATAATGAGACATAGGTGCCAGGTTGAACCGAAATACTGTTTCTTTATGAGTTATTTTACCTATGATTAATGCAAAATACATTCTAATATTCACGGAAAGGGAAGTATAAAGAGGATTCATATGTACTTATGTTGAAACAGATGAAAATGTGTGATTCATTTTGTTTATAAACAGCATATCTGTAGTACCTTTTTACCTCACAGTTAATTCAGAGAACCCAGGAGGAAAATATAATTACGTCGTATTTATGGGTAATGTAATATTTTTGAGTTTAAAATCTTTTTTAAACATGTGGAAATTGAGCATATTTTTATCATATGATTGTTCAAGGCAGCATTTTGCCTCCATTAATTTTTAATTCATACGATGATCAGATAAATTCAGATGAATGAGACGTACTCTAAATACTAGGTACCAGTACTTGATGAACTTTCATAAAAGTAGATGTTTGTATTCCACATGTATACATTACCATAAAAATAGATCCATAAGGCAAACGCTGATATGGAAACTGTCATCTATACGTACAGATCAGTAAAATTGATCAAAGAATATTTAAATCGAAGGATATATCAAATACGAAATCAAAGTTTTTCAGTGAAAATTTCACTTCTTGTGTAGGTATTCAATTGGTTCTACATCCTTTATGCTATGATTCAAGTATGCGCCACTCGACATAATTACACACTCCTTGGAGTAGTTGACTCCGATTTAGGTGGTCATTGTGAGTCAAAATATATGAAAAAGAAGTTCCAAATATCTAAATAGTGTCTTGACAAAATGCTCACTATTTTCCTGAAAGAAGGTTTTTGGAAACTGGCTGACTCAAGTGTCTTTCTGCACCAATTTCCGCTCATCTAGACGACAAATCCGATCTAACTATATCAAAAACTCCATGATAAGTTATCATTATTGAGTTAAAATTCGATAGAATAAAAATCGTGCCACACGGAAAAATATATTACCTATTCGAAGAGCTCTTCTGCCTTAAGAAAGGGCCGGCCCATCAAGTGTGGTGTACCAAACGAAGAGCCTTGCCACACGCTACACAACGGTGTGTCTTTCATTGGTAGCTCCTAGTCAGATTGGGTTGATTATAGTAATTTTTATGGTTTTTCGAAAACAAAGAACCTCTAGCAGAAGCTGGAAGTTCACATCATAGGCCAAGCAACAGAGATTCAGAGTGAGCATATTGCGTAAAAAGAAGAAAACCAGCTCTACCATTGTTTGTAAAATAGTTCTGTATGATATAGTGATATGTTCTTCACTCGACATTATTACTTATAACTTTGTTATTAACAATTTCATGCAAAAAATCGCGTTTTTTCAGTTCTCTCCTTATCAAACTGAAACTATCAGAGTAATCGTGATGGTGTCAATAGAACAATTGTAGAAAATGAAAAGACGAAGAAAATGACTAGACTAGACTATATGAGACCCTTAGTTTAAGAGAAAATTGAAAAAAACCGCCAAAAATGCAGTTTTTTCAAAAATTCATAACTCGGATATTTTTTGAGTTGTAGTGTGGATTCTCCGGTCAGTATTAGTAATTAATACAAACTCCATTTATGCGAAGACCAGGAACTGTCCGATGCATAGTTTTTGATCTGTGATCATTTGTATATTTTACTATGCAATTTTCCAGCAGACCTGAATGCGACAGGTATAGTCCGATTTCAATTTGCAAAAAAGATTTAGAAAGTAGAATTCGCGTAGTTCGAAACGTTGATCCTGGTTTAACATGAAAACGCTGAGAAATATGTTAAAAATAAAGCTGAACATGACGAAAAACGACCGATAAATGACCGTCATGTTCAAAATGCTGACGCTTTCGAATGTCATGTTTCTCCTTGCCTGCTGCTCTACAAGTGCCTACACTCTTCAAACTTCTCTCACGGGCTTGGCCTTTTTTCGTCATGTTCAGCTTTATTTTTAACATATTTCTCAGCGTTTCCATGTGAAACCAAGATGAAAGTTTTGAACTAGGAGAATTCTACATTTAAAATTTTTTTTGTAAATTGAAATCAGACCGTACCTGTCGCATTCAGGTCTGCTGGAAAATTGCAAAGTAAAATATACAAATAGCCACAGATCGAAAACTATGCTTCTTCTGCTCTTCGCATGAATATTTTATATTAATAACTTATACTGACCGGAGGATCTACACTACAACTCAAAAAATAACTGAGGTATGAATTTTTGAAAAAACTGCATTTTTGGCGGTTTTTTCCAATTTTCTCTTGAACTAAGGGTCCTATCTAGTCGTCCGACCCCTCTATTTCTTCGTATTTTCATTTTCTACAATTAGCCTATTGGCACTATCACGATTACTATGATAGTTTCAGTTTGATAAGGAAAAAGGGCGATTTTTTGCATAAAATTGTTAATAACAAAGTTATAAATAATAAAGTCGAGTGAAAAACATATCACTATATCATGTGGAACTATTTTACAAACAATGGCGGAGCTGGTTTCTTCTAACACTTTTTACATGAAAAAATTTCTGTAGCTTGGCCTATCAATATATTCATATTTCATTTGGGGGTGGCCATTGCTGAGGCGAATTTTAATTCATAGATATTCACAAAACCGATTCTTGAGTGTTGTATTCAAATAGCAAAGAAAACTTAACATCTCAGACATTGTGGAAATTATCAAGGCCTACAAGAGCAATATACCTTAATGTAATGAGCAGGAGAAATTAACGTTATTGCTATCAATTGAATGCTATTGCACATGAGTGAAAGTAAAATCTTAGCAAAATTTTTTCAAATATTAGTAAAATTCCTTCTGTTTTTTGAGTTTGAATTAGTTAAAAGATTCTCCCATGTTAGTTCCTCATAAATTATATTGAAAACGCATGAGCAGCAGATCGCCGTCACTGAGGTCGTATTTTTCAATCTATTCGTTTTTTTTTTACATACAAATTCTCAATCTCTAAGTTAATTTAGAGGGGCTGAAGAAATGCAAAATGATTAAAAACCTACAAAAACGCATTTAATTTCTACATTGAAATTGTGGCGGAAAGAGAATTCCTTCTAAACCACTAAACAGCAACAATTCATGAACCAATTTTGAGCCCTTCCACTGAATTGGGAGTGGCTTTTAAATAAGACAAAACCCTGCTGCGGTGAAGTAGATCATGCACTTCACTAGCATCAACTAAATCCTCTCACCGTTTTTCAACCTTCTAACTCAATCAGCAGAAGCTGTGGAGGTGGCCAAAGTATCAAAAAATACAAGAAAACATGAAATATTTCAATTCAATTGCTGAAGGTTGAGAAAAATCGTTGAAACCACTACTAAAATAAAGGCGGTGAAATAAATCAATGGAAGCACCCATCGTGCACTTCACCAGCATCAACTCAATCCTCTCACCGATTTTCCACCTTCGTACTCAATCAACAGAAGATGTGTATCAAAAAATAGGAGAAAGCATGAAATATCTGAATACAATTGGCGGCGGTTGAGATAGTTATTTATGTACCAAGTGCGTTATATTATATCCTAACGCCCATCGGGCGTTAGGATCTAGTAACGCACGTGGTGCATACAAGATTTTATTTTGCACGAAAAAACTATTTTATCAAAAATCGATTTTACAATCGGTTCATTGCTCCTATACTTTCCATTTTCCTTCTCATAGTAGGCATGTCATTTGTTGATATTTCGACGTTTGTGAATATTTTTGTCATCATATTTAGTGAATGTCATTACTGCTTTCTTTGTGTAGTCTTATAGAAATAATGGAAATGGAAATGAATTTACCCAAGAATATCATAGAAAATGTAGCCAAAGCTGCGAATAATGATTAATTATGATCCATAATGCCCGCTCATAAGGCCCTAGGGTATAATGAGTGTATTTATAGCAACCGTATATAAGGTAAAATCAACAAATAATATACGAAAGAATAAAGTATAAACTTTAGAATAAAACACACTTGGCAAATGTTCCACTATATAAAAATATTTAACCCTGCAGTGAACGCGTGATTTTATTTTACACGGAAGAACGCATTGGGTCTCACAGGCCCAGTAAGGTAAAAGTCGTACTATCAAAACAAAAATATATATTTTCAGTAAAGTGTTAAAATATTATTAACATAAATAAAAAGTGATGGATGAAAAAGAAATAATATCATTCTCTCATAACATAAACGAATTAAAGGCGAAAAAAAATTTTATTGCATTTTTGGTAATGTCTCACTAAACACCTTGTATAGCAACTATTCCGAAAAATTTTCCGCGCATACGCGACAAACAGATGTGGTATGCTCCAGGCAAATAAATTTTTTGCAAAACTTGCATGTATATGTAGTTCTTCGATCTTTACAGAGGCCACATCTCCCACGTTTGTTTTGAGCAATTTCCACAGATTGCTGTAACTCAGTTCCACTTATCCTTGCGGCAAGTTGCCGAATCTCTCTTGAAAGGTATTGAGAATTCATTCTACTCTTCAAGTAACTCATTACAAGTTGATTACCTAGTTGTTTCAAGAATATTCGTCTTTGAATTTTTCCATCATTTTCTTTGGAATTAGCTCTAAATATAACTAAAGCATTTATTGCCGCAACATTGAGGAGCCCATACAAAATAACCATAGGCCACCTACGCGTGTTTCTGGCAACATGATATTTTGCTGAGAGTTGGTCAACAGTATCAACTCCACATTTCGTGGAGTTGTAATAATGTCTGGCTTGTCTCGTCTCCAGATTCTTGATCAATTGAGTCGTCATGATGAAGAGTAGATAATAATATAACCTGTTTGTTGTACAAGCTCCTTCCTGTTCCACTGTCGCTGGGTTGAATAGGTGAGTGTTCTTCTATCTCCTGGACGCTGTCGGATTCATGTTCACTTACGTTCTGAAACTCTGGATCCGCTGCTGAGTCATCAGAGTCTGAAAAATTTTCCACGTCGGATGAAACTTCTTCAAACAGCCGTGTAAGTCTCTGAACTTCTTTTTCATATGGATCCATTATTCTGTAATGCAAAATTAATATTCGTAGCCCTGATAGAAAAAATATTTATCTTGAACTCTCAGAAAATACGCGTTGGGCCTGGGAGACCAAAACATACTATAAACTCGATGTTATGCACAGCTCTGCTCCAAAACGACTAATACGCGTGTATCAAAGTCACATTCGAAGGTACTGAGACGCGTAGGACTATGCGCACATTTATGGCCAAAGTTCACCTCCAAAAAGGTTTCCCTGGGCCTGAGAGACCCGACGCGTGCACTGTAGGGTTAAATAATGTATTTAGCAGTAAAGAATAGTCGACATGTTTCGAGTTATGAATTCATTATCAAGACTGCAGAATAAAGTATAAACTTTAGAATGAAACACACTTGGCTTAAGTTTCACTATATAAAAATATTTAGATACTGTATTTAGTAGTGAAGAATAGTCGACATTTTTCGAGTTATGAACTCTTCTTTACTGCTAAATACAGTATCTAAATATTTTTACAAAGTGAATCATAAGCAAAGTGTGTTTTATTCTAAAAATTATACTTTATTCTTCATGATATTTCACCAAGTGATGTGCGAGAATTCAATATCAAATAATATACAAGTGAAAAATAAAAATTATTTGAAACTCCTACTTAAATTGCCGCTGTGAAATAAATCAATGCACTTGCCTAACATCAAATCAATCTACGAAAGAAATTTTAGTCATGTACCTCAACCTACATGAGCTGTGCATATGCGCAAATCCTCAAAGAACACGAAAAACAGAAATGAAAATAAAAATGATGGCTCTATTAATGATAAAAGTTTATACCGCCAAGAGAAAATTCCATAGAATCAACTTTTCCCTTCAATTTTTATACCTGTAGCCGTTATTTTGAAAATAATTTTTTTGCACCTCACCGGCACTCTCTTGCACAAAGTTGGAAGATGCCAAAATTTTGACTGAATTTTGTTTTGAATCAAGAAGCTAACCAGATACAAAATTTAAGTTCATTTGATTCATTGGGCTGCTGGAGATGCCAATATGTCGGTGCGAAAACAAAATATATAATATATATATATATATATATATATATATATATATATATATATATATATATATATATATATATATATATATATATATAGAAAATTGGAAAATATCATGATCCCAATTCGTTCAAGGAACCTGCAACTGAGAAAAACAAAAATTGAATACCACTTCCGGTTTGACCGGAAGTGACTCTGAGTTTTTGATTTCAAATAGCACTCTGTATATTTTTTGCCATTTTTCATTTCTACTTAAAATTATCTTTCCAACGATATATCACACTTTGAATTTCATATTTGATTTGATGGAGAAAACGTAAATTGAATTATTGATGACGATTATAAGTGGAAATTTTATTTGGTGAAAAACTGATTCTTTATTGAAATGACTGCTATAAAAACTTCATTGAACTCATCTGTCATTCTACTATAGCGTTCTGTCATCATGACAGACATTAACTTTCAAATCGACGCCAAATTTATTCCATCTTCTGTGAGATTGTATTACGTTTTAAGTAGTTGCATGTTCCATATAATTCTCAATCATATTCATAACATAATGGACTATAAAATTACTAGAAAATGCAATTTGTTAAAAGTAAAATTAGTTCCTTCGAATATCAACTGAACTACACAAAATGTTTTTGTATTACTTTTAACACACAGATTTAAACAAACAATGTCTGCCTTACAGTTTAGTGCCACCTGAATGAAATATTTTTTGGTTTTTGCATGAACGTAAAAAAATATTATATGCAACTCCTAATAAAAATAAGGTATAATTGTTCATAAAATATCAATGATTATTGAAGTCAAAATAAAGATTACACAAAATATCGTAGCCTACTGCAATTCTTTCAATTTGAAATTTCAATTTACGTTTTCTCCGTCGAATCAAATATGAAATACAAAGTGTAATACATTGTTAGGAAGATAATTTTGAATAAAAATATAAAATTGCAAAAAATATACAGGGTGCCTTTTGAAATAAAAAAGTCAGAGTCACTTCCGGTCAAACCGGAAGTGACTTTCAATCTTTGTTTCTCTCAGTTGAAGGTTCCTTGAACGAATTGAAGATCATGAAATGATCAAATTTTTATCTTTCGAATTGGCTGAGATAATCCATTGGAACAGGTATTCTGGGACACCCAGTATATATATATATATATATATATATATATATATATATATATATATATATATATATATATATATATATATATATATATATATATATATATATATATATATATATATATATAAAAATATACAGGGTGAGTCTTTGATAAAGGAAAGATGATTGCACCTACACCGTTGATGATATCGAAACGAACCAAACGGTTCTGCAAATAGGAGGTCAGAGTGCAGTTCGTAAAATTATTTTGCCCTTTACAGGGTGTACCATTTTTACGGAGCAAATTTTAAGATACTTTTTTTTAATAGCACTTTATATATTTTCACACATATTTGAATTTGTCCCTTATTGAGATTTGTAAATTCGTTAAGTTTTTGCAAATCGCTTCAGCCGTTCAGAAGTTATTTAATTTTTTCTGAAAATTAATGCCTTTGCAGGCATTTTTTTAAAAAATCGCAGGGCACTTGGTTTTTTGAATATCAAGTTGTTATTTGGGATGTGTCTAAGTAATTGTTCTGGGTATCTTTTGACAGAGAGATAATCTATTCTAATTGTGATATTACCTTACTGTGACACATTGATTTTGGTACACTTTGAGAGGCCATATCTTGATTTTTTCAAATGGCACTCTATTTATTTGAGTACTTAGTCGCATTGAAAATGTCATTCTTTATCTTTCCTATATTTATGTTTTTTTTCCAAACGTTGATGGTTTAGAAGATAATTCACATTTTCAAAAAATCAACACATTTTTTCATCTTTTAAACGAGTGTCATGAAAAACAATTAATTCTGATAACAGACTTTCACTTGCTCATTGTTGTTATCCATGGCTTTCTATTGATTTATGCAATCAATTTCAGAAAATTTTCTTTTATTTGCGCGTTTCTGAGAAAAAGTTTATACTATCATATATTTTTGAAAAGGTAAAAAAAAGACAAATTTTATAGTCTATAAATTTACAGGATATTTCATTTAAAAAAACATAAGTTTGCCTTATAACTCAAAAATAGGAAACATGTAACAAAAATTATCTACACCGATGCATTCTACGGAAAAAAATCTATAAGAATGTTATATTACCTTTTCGATAAGATGAAGGATAACGGCGATACGACGGGGTTCCCAAAATGCAACATTTTCAAAAATGCCCTGTATCTTAAAAACTAAAAGAGTTATTAAAATTATGTTGACGGCATCATCAGTTTTTCGAAAAAGTAGCACAGTGTCGCGAAAACCGTAACCCTCTATCTTCAAAAATAACGGAGATACCATTCAAAAGTACACAAAATGGGACACCCTGTACTAACCTTCTATAATTTGTTTTCAATAATTTCTCATCAAACTTTGAAATTGACGCCCGCAGCAGTTACGTTGACGTCTGTTATCAGAATTTATTGTTTTTCATGTCACTCGTTTAAAAGATGAAAAAATGTGTTGATTTTTTTGAAAATGTGAATTATCTTCTAAACCATCAACTTCTGGAAAAAAAACATAAATATAGGAAAGATAAAGAATGACATTTTCAATGCGACTAAGTACTCAAATAAATAGAGTGCCATTTGAAAAAATCAAGATATGGCCTCTCAAAGTGTACCAAAATCAATGTGTCACAGTAAGGTAATATCACAATTAGAATAGATTATCTCTCTGTCAAAAGATACCCAGAACAATTGCTTAGACACATCCCAAATAACAACTTGATAATCAAAAAACTAAGTGCCCTGCGATTTTTTAAAAAAATGCCTGCAAAGGCATTAATTTTCAGAAAAAATTAAATAACTTCTGAACGGCTGAAGCGATTTGCAAAAACTTAACGAACTTACAAATCTCAATAAGGGACAAATCCAAATATGTGTGAAAATATATAAAGTGCTATTAAAAAAAAGTATCTTGAAATTTGCTCCGTAAAAATGGTACACCCTGTAAAGGGCAAGATAATTTTACGAACTGCACTCTGACCTCCCATTTGCAGAACCGTTTGGTTCGTTTCGATATCATCAACGGTGTAGATGCAATCAAGCTTTCCCATATCAAAGACTCACCCTGTATATATATATATATATATATATATATATATATATATATATATATATATATATATATATATATATATTATTATTATTATTTGAGGTTTATATAGATAATCAGATATTAAATTGAATCGTAGTCCAGGAGGTCTCAAACGAATATAAAATATATTCCCGTACTACATTGTTGACTTTCGGTACAGTGCAATAGTCTATTATTTTCGGGGAAAATACGACTAAAAAGATCTGTATCCGTATTTAACAAGCGCATTCGAAACGACTCGAGCTGTGAACCCGAAACCAAAATAATTCACCGGTCGTACTCTGTTAAAACGTGAAAGATATACATACATACGTACGTGGAAATATAATATTGCCGTAGGTCGGGACAAGCGGGATTTGCCCGCTAGCCGTGCTGGCAAAATTGCTGCGAAAAAGGATGTGATTCATGCACAGTTCACTCGACAAAACAAGTGCAATGGCCTTGATAGCCTTGACTGGATACTCCGACATTACAAGGCTGTGAAAAATCTGTAGTCGTTATAGGAATGATATAAAAGAATATTCAATAAAATTTACTAAGCAGAAGTAGTGACAATCAACTAAGGTATTTTAACAACACAAATATAGCATTTCCTATTTTTTTTGGTTTTTCTATTTATTGAATAGAAAATGTGGATAAGTTCACAGAAAAATTCAGTTAATTACGTAAGGTAATATGCTATCATATATTTTAAAATATTGCACTATGGAATGGCTTGAACAACATCTCATCGGAACGAAGTAACTTATCGCACGTTAGTTACTTATCCTGACACTTGGCGAAACGAAGGTTGGCCTCTAAATGATAAAACATTTTGTTAGCGTTATGATATAAACGCTGTAGGCATGTTTAGTTTCAGAGGCAGATATATTCAATAAATGAATTAAAAAGTATATAATATTGCTTCCTTCAAATAGAGAAATATTCGTGGGTAAGTATTTTATAGAGAAAATCGTTATTGGTTCATATAATAAATTATTTATATTTTCATAAGAACTGATTAAAGTTTCTACCAATAAAGAACTTTCTATTCTTAGAGAAGAAACAGGAGTCGAAACAAATAATTAAAGGAAACAAGCTTTTTAATATAAATGTATATACAGGGTGATTCATTAATGAGTGTAAATATTTTGAAGGGAAAATTTTGAGCTCAAATTATGAAGATCTAACCCAATTTGCTCATACAAAATATTTCTCCTTACTGATTTACAGGGTGTTTTATTTAGATTATTGAAAATTAATTTTGTTCATTACTTGAATGCTTCTCTATATTTCTTTATGATATTTGGCAGTAAGTTAAAGTATTCTGGGACACATCAAATAATATTAAGGAAGACTTTCTCGCTATCGCCAGTGGCGTACGGCAGGGGCACGGGAAGAGTTCTTGTTTCCTAAATTCTACGCCACTATCAGAATTGTCATTTTAGTATAATTTTTCGATTCTCCAATATTTTCTCTGTAAATAAGGCACTCTTGTTACGTAACGCTAGAGCCACTATTTTTCGAGATATTTAACGTTGAACATATAGCTGCACAATTCTTTTAATTTTTATGTAAGAGTCTGTCGGTATTTTTTGTCATACGATTATGACATTTTTTATGTGAAATAAACATTATTAGGTATTTTTTTCAATTTATAATAATATTAACAAACAATTTGAAACAGAACAACTACGAAAATATTCCAAACGATAAAAACTTGCCAGGAACTATGGCAGCAAATTGTAAATTCCGCTAATATTATTGCGAATCAGCCATATTTTTTAAAGTTAGAAGATCGTTTAGCGAAAGAATGGATAATCTCATTGAGGTAAACGGAGATCACATTGAATATTTGTTGTAAATTGTTTTCAAGTTTTTTTCATAAATTTGATATTCTTCCAAAAATTGTAAAGAAGATCTTGATAATTAAGTATTTATTTTGAACTTTCTTATGTAGCGCTGGATATTTATGTAGTTGTTCTGTTTTGAATTGTTTGTCAATATTATTATAAATTGAAACAAAATATCTAATAATGATTATTTTAAGTAATATATGCAATCGTATGACAAAAAACACCGACATGACTCTTACATAAAATTCAAAAGAATTGTGCAGCCATATGTTCAACGTTAAATATCTCGAAAAATAGTGGCTCTATCGTTACGAAACAAGAGTGCCTTATTTACAGAGAAAATATTGGAAAATCGAAATATTATACTAAAATGACAATTCTGCCAGTGGCGTCGAATTTAGGAAACAAAAACTCTTCCCGTGCCCCTGCCGTACGCCACTGGTAATATCGAGAAAGTCTTCTTTACTATAAGTTGATGTGTCCCAAACTACTTTAACTTACTGCCAAATATCATAAAGAAATATCAAGCAGCATTCGAGTAATGAACAAATTTCATTTTCAATAATCTAAATAAAACACCCTGTAAATCAGTAAGGAGAAATATTTTGCAGGAGCAAATTGGGTTAGATCTTCATATTTTGAGCTCAAAATTTTCCTGTTAAAATATTTACACATATTAATGAATCACCCTGTATATATATATATATATATATATATATATAAATATGTATATATATTATTTGTATATATATACATATATATATATATATATATATATATATATATATATATATATATATATATATATATATATATATATATATATATATATATAAATATTTATATATATATATATATATATATATATATATATATATATATATATATATATATATATATATATATATATATATATATATATATATATATATATATATATATATATATATATATATATATATATATATATATATATATATATATATATATATATATATATATGTGTGTGTGTGTGTGTATTCGAGTATATTAGAATAAAATCACTTAAATCCTTCGTATATATCCATTTATTCCGTATAGTTATGATACAATACTATTCACTAGAAAATATGTTATAAAAAAATCACAATTATTCATATATTACTTTTTCAGCAAGAGAAAACAATATAAAACATTGATCTCTCCAGGAAAACAAAGTTTATTCAGAATTTAGTATTCTCATTGAGGCCATTATCAATGTATTATTTTCTAATAATATTAAAATGAAAATGTTTGACGGGAACTATGATCAATTATGCTATCTTAACTATCCAAATTATATATACCACAATGTAAAATTACGAAGGATTTCAGTAAATTAAATATATATATATATATATATATATATATATATATATATATATATATATATATATATATATATATATATATATATATATATATATATATATATTTATTTTTTTTTCGTTACTTTTCTATTTAAAAGTGGTTCTTCATTGCGCAATACACTTTTTTTTCATTAAATCAATTATTTTCGTTGTGGTTTTTCAAACAGTAATTTATTCTGTTCGAATCGCATTTCGATGCGATGCACGTCGTGTGAAAAATAAGTCCTGAGTGACAGAGATCTGATGCTCACGCGTTTTTTTATTTTCCTGAAAATTTATAAGGTCAACATCAAATTGATTTCTTTTTCTCCAACTTTTCACAAATCTCCAAATATCGCCTTAATAATCTGTTTCATTCAATTTAATTGAAAACTTTCTTCAAAAATAGACGGGAGGTGTCGTTCAATATCTCTACTTCAAAATCATATAATATGTATAAATAATAATAAACTGATAATTTACTAATATCTTCATATTTACGTAGAGTATCTCACCAAATTTTACACAGGTACTTACCTGACGACATTATCACTACTGTCAACTTCTGCTGAATTACTTTAACGATTAATTCTTCATTAATACATCAAAATAATGACAGTAAGTATTCACGAATATAGCTAACGTGCATGATTAGAATGGTTGTCGAAGCTGACACCGTTTTAGCAAACAATTCTTGAAAAATATACAATGGTCAATATTTAATTTCATATATTACATAAAGTGAACATGGTGAACACTTGAATAATTCAAAAATTATCAAACAACTTTCCAAGGGCATAAGGAAAGTATTTGTTCTCTAGACGGATTCTGCATTTTCGATCTAAACAATGAAATGTTAGTTTCCAATATCCTCGGTGGAGGGCGCTATGGTTTGTTATCCATAGAGTAATTCGGCCGCGATTTGTATTGGGAAACAATTAGAAATATGTTTATTCACTCCGAGTAAACTAAGTTGCACTGATGAGTTCTAATAATATCGAAACAACTGTATAAAGATTTCAAGTCGGGGTGACTCGATGTTTTCTATAATTCACGGTTGTATTGTGAATGCAGATTTCGCGTCGCGGAATACATAGGAGAGAAGTGGCATGAAAGAGCTAGTTTACTAAACTGTGCAAATAAATATGCTTTTGAAGAAAGAAATGATGATTTTTTTCGTCAATTATTAATCAATATTTGAGTAGATAATTTCTCACGAGAAAACCGAACAATTTGAAGAAATCAACGAAATATTCATTCTTAAAAAATTTATCTTTTGGCTCTTTCATAATATGTTGGTATTGGAAGAGCTACTAAAAGTTATGAAAGAGCCAGTCTGTATTATAAAGTGTAAATGTGAAAATTATGCAAAATGATAATAATTGCACAATTACAAAAAAGGAAGACAATTTTAACAAATCTTTCTTAAAAACTAATGAAATTTTTGATTTTATCAGTCATTCTAGGTATTTTTAATAAACGCTTCAATATTAAAATAATATTCTGTCTTACCTATTATATCTTCAGACTTTTTAGGAACCGTGGAGTATTTAATGTAGTTTTTTCAAAATTAGAAACATGTCCTGCTTAAAAAATTGAATTTTTCCTTAATGCCACATTCATGGACCCAATCAGAAATGTCAAAATTTGCACTGAAACTGCAATTTTAATCACAGTTTTCATATAATCATCGCTATTTTTATTTGTTTTTGAGGTTTTTTGCTCCGAGCAACCTCTTTTCTCTCATTGCACTTCGTGCTTTGTCTCAGCCCTGCTTCAGAAAATGGTCTCATCATTTCCGATGATATAATTTGTTGCCTAGAAGTACTCAGAATCGCAACAGTAGGGGTAGAGGTTAAATGGGGAGATGGTAGTAATAATGTTATATCAGAAATAATACATATTTATTAATATTTTATATTATTTACTCAATTCAAATGCAGAGCTATGAAAGGCCCAGTTATGAAAGAGCCAGCTGTTCTAAGGCTCATTCACCCGGCTCTTTCATAACTTATTCTTTGAAAAAATATAACCTTTAAAAAAAACAATATCGAAACTTTTGCGGCATATTTTTCACGCACTTGCAAGGCCAAATTAATGCACAAACTCAATCTACATTCCATTTACCTGTATTTATTTACAATATAATACCAAAAAATAAGTTAACTGAAGAAAAATAAATAATTTTTAGTGATAGAAACTTTGACTGGATGTGCCGGCGTCCATTGGTTTCAACGGACTGTCAAATGTTTGTGGGTGACAGGAAATCATTGGAAAATAAAAGTTACCAACAAAATCCGTTCATAAACTACCAAAATAATGTATGTGGTTCTTGTAAAACCTGGCTCCTTCATGCCACTTCTCCCCTAATATAACCAGGTCCCATGGAAAGTTGTTTAATAATTTTTCTTGTTCACTTTATGTAAAAAGGTTTCAACACAATTTTTCATTCGCCAAATATCTGGGTTGTAACGTGAGCTCTTTAAATAACTCAGTACACTATATGAATTATAATAAGTAACAGTCAAAAGAATCTTCTTTCATACTTCAAATTCAATTTAATTTGTTTACGCAATACGACACTGGAACATTGTTCGAAAAGAGTTTATCTTGAGATGGTTCAGTCGATTAGGTCCATTCACATCGATTCGTACTTGATGGAATTTGAAAGATTAAGTACATCTCCTCCGATAGTATTCGATACTCTTACTAAAGAATCGAGTTTTCGTGAGAATGAACGGGGTTTAACAATCGAATTCACTAGTCACGGTATTAAATTAATATAAATGATCCTGAATTCGAGTGTATTAAGAACCTCCTTGAAAATATACTATGACAATTAAAGGTGGAACGAATAACCTGGATACAATCTTAGAGCACAGTATTCATAAAATGACGACTCTGTCACGCTTCGAATAAATTGTTAATGCCTCTATATCTTTATTACCCAAGCTGGACTTTGAACAAATAATTTAAATTATATTCTTAGTGAATGGAAATATTAATTCTGGTGATGATATTTTTCATTAAAATATACTTTATACGGATATAGTTATAAAGAGACGAGAGGTCGTAAACTTAGTTGAACGTAGTTTCGTTTTCAGTATACTATGTGTGAATCATTTCATAGTAAATAAAATGTTGACTGTCCAACACGAGATAACTCGTAATAGTGTCCTCCCTCAGGACGCCCAATACGAGTTATCTCGTAGTAGTTCAACTTTTGCACCGCTACGAGTGGGTTCGTAGTTAACAATCCAGTTTAGCTTATACGAATAAAAATTTTAAATTGAAAATGAACCAAAACTATATTTCAATGTTTATTCTTTAAAAAAATGTAATATTTTTCGATTCAAGATCTGACATAACAATGAGGAACTTACTCACTTAGTGCTTGTTTAGCTGTACCGAGGCGACAAGTCAAAGCATGTCTGTACGAATCAACTCGTAGTGGACTAACAAAAGCCGACTACGAGATAATTCGTAGTACTCTTTCTTCTACAAAAAGAATCCTGTAAACTTCTTCATGAGTGTTACGAATCATTATTATTTTAATAATATAATATGATTGAATCGATATATATATATATATATATATATATATATATATATATATATATATATATATATATATATATATATATATATATATATATATATATATATATATATATATATATATATATATATATATATATATATATATAACCAAATTGATTTTCAATAAAAAAATTGTGATTTTGTCCTGTTAATATAATTATTATTGGACCAAACAATCTTTTAATCATTCGGGTGGTTTTTAATATCAGATCTGATTAATTTGAATTATTATGTTTCAACAAAAACATTTATATAAAATGCAAATTATTCCATGTGAATAGAATTTACCTTTTTCCTTCAAACACGAAAAGGTTTTCCCATTATGAGTTCTAGCTTATATAAAGAAGGGTGAGATATTGAAAGAAAAAACTGAAACTGGTCTGAAAATTTAATTTTCATATTTTATATTTAACCCAATTTGAAAGCAATGTTTCTTTGAAAAATATAAGGACTTATAAATTCAGTTCGGGAAGTTTTTCGTGGTAATAGTATTTCAGAACTAATTAATAATTTCTCATTTGTCATTATTGGCTGTTTCTATATGAACAATTTGATTCGTTTTCCAGTTTTCAAGAAAGATCAAATTTTATGTCACCAGAAATTATTATTTCCACTGATTTCATTTAGGTCCTAAAAGAGAACAGCGTTTGTATTCAGTTATGTTCGTGAAAATTCTATCAAAACAACTTGTGAGATCATCAAGTTATTCAACAACTAATGTGGAAACAATTTATTAATATATTTGGAATTTTTTATCTGAAAATAATTTAATACTATGTTATATGTTTAGACAGTTGTTTCCGTTGGACCAATATATACAACAAGAATAAATATTTCTGAGAGGTAAATGTAGACGTATTTATGGGAAGAGATCGATTTCTCACCGAAACAAAATATGAAGAAGAGTAGCCCAATATGTTCGATACAGAACCAGTAAATCTCTTGAATCCCCAAATAAACATCTATATCATCTCTACTAAAATAAAATAAACTCTGTTTTGGTTCCAAATGTGTTTCTTTTACTTTGTTTGTTTTATTTTATATGTTCCAACAGATAAGTCAATCTAATAACGTTTTGATGTTCAGAGTGAAAGTTAGTGCATTATTTAAGACAGTACTTGACTTCAGGTAGAAGTTGAAAGACGAAAACATCCCACTCCATCATTACCAGACATAACATTGATTACAGAAAGTCATTTGTCGGGCAAGACGTGCAGCTCTCCTCGGATATGCTACCTGCTATTCTCATATTTATTCACTATGTACTGTGTTACCCCCACATCCACATCAATAATTCAGGACCACCTTCGATTTGAACTGTGGAGGCTTAACACTTCTAAATTTACTTATTCATTTTACGTTTCGTAGCAGCGTAATGCACGTGAAAGGGAAGATGGTTTCGAATAACTGGTCAGAAAGGTGTACTTAAAGCTAAATTCCCACTGACAGATCTAAACTATGTTCGATCAGGGGTTTGCTTGAAACACATTCTGAAGAAACGTGGACAAAGTATCTTCAGTGAAGATATAAAACAAAGTTCTGAATTTGCAGTTATTGAATAATATTAATTTAGTTTTAGGTTTTTTTGAAGCTTCCAAAGCATTTTCAACGATAAACTTGTTAAATGAAATTCCATAACAATATGCTTCTGCTGAACGTTAAATATTTTTATGTGCGTATGTGATGCAACAAAACTTGAAAACTCAGAAAACTCAGAAAACTTACATTTACAACTCGTATGTTAGATAGATAATCTTGTTGAATTTAGTAATATATTTGTTATATATTGTTAGTTTATGCATGTTTATGTATATATATATATATATATATATATATTTATATATATATATATATATATATATATATATATATATATTATATATATATATATATATATATATATATATATATATATATATATATATATATATATATATATATATATATATATATATATATATATATATATATATACTATAATATAATATATATATATATATAAATATAAATATATATAAATATATAAATATATATATAAATAAATAAATATACATATATATATATATATATATAAATATATAAATAGATATATATATATATATATATATATATATATATATATATATATATATATATATATATATATATATATATATATATATATATATATATATATATATATATAATGAATGAATATATTCACATATTAGCATATTTTATATTTCAACTAAGTCAAATACTTTCAAGAATGTAAACAGTTAAAAAGATTTTAGTGAATATTGTGTAAGAATTTTAGCTTTTATGCATTCATCTCAACTGGTTTCCTTCATCACTGTTTCTTAGAAAAACACATATAGAATATACGTATTGTATTCACAGAAATGAAATCTAAGAATTATCTGGAATATCGTTACACTTTTAGTTCTGTTAAATTTAGAGTAAGTGGCAATTTATATCAAATTGACCTTAGAAATTATCCAATTTTACGGGGATCCAGTTTTTCAAAATGTCTGCTTATAATTCACATAATATAGAAGAATTAACAAACATTTGAAAAACTTCACATTTTATCGAATATTTTGACCATAATATTGAGCAACATATAAGAAGATGAAATCTTAATAAGTTGGAAGAAAAGTGCAAAATACAGAAATTAACAAAACGAGTAGTGCATTCTGATAAATAAAGTTTTATTTAAATAGAAGAAATAATGATTAGCTATAGTAGATATTAATCTCAAAACCTACAGTTCGTATCCTTATGTAATAATTGATCGATATCACATAAAGATGTTTAAATATTAATTTACATATGTGATTTGTTTTTTACAAATCAGAAATATCGAAAATTATTGAGACGTATTAATATTTCAAACTATTAGTTACTGAAGTTTTTTGAGTAAACATAATTTAAATTCGAATTTACTACGTTTATTATCACAAAATATTTTGAAAAATATAACACTGCGATTGCAATTTCGGTCACTAGTTAAGAACTTCTTAACTCAATCTGCCCGATGATGGTCTAGTGACCGAAATTGCAATCGCAGTGTTATATTTTTCAAAATATTTTGTGATAATAAACGTAGTAAATTCAAATTTAGTTTTATTAATCATGTTAAATTATCACGTAGTAACGACGGATTCCATCAACTAATTTAAATTCGTAAAGATACCTTCCCAATGAGAATATAATACGCTTAGCAAAATAAGAATATAATTAAAATATATGAATTCAGTGATTATTTTTGTGAACAATGAATGACTTGTATACTTCAATTATCAACTTGGGAAATTCATCTATCATAAGTGCGAAGCTGCAGTCGCTTAATTTAAATCACCACTTATTTCATATTCCATTGTGAGCAGTTATATTTCATGCTTTCAGTTACTATTTTAACATCCACTTGTATAATACAACTTGAAGAGTATGTACATGTAGAAACGACTTTATTGAGTTATATATCGAAACTTACTTCCATCTCAATGGGTCTTCTTCAGACGACCTTGAGAAACTAACCAAGTGACCGACACGGCCAACTAACCACCAGATGTTACTCTACTCCTTCAAACTCGTTTAATTTGGGCATTAGGATAGGCCAAGCCCTAAAGGAGATTATGAATGCACGTAAAAGACTAAACTGCAGTCAATTCATTATACCATATAGTGTGTTTCTTCTCGTGGTAGTGTTCAATTGAACAGCTTTTTTTATCTCTACAAATATATATATATATATATATATA
This sequence comes from Cynegetis impunctata, assembly GCA_030704885.1. Taxonomy (NCBI): domain Eukaryota; kingdom Metazoa; phylum Arthropoda; class Insecta; order Coleoptera; family Coccinellidae; genus Cynegetis; species Cynegetis impunctata. The sequence continues at coordinate 7,464 of JARQZK010002329.1, read as the reverse complement.
TATATATATATATATATATATATATATATATATATATATATATATATATATATTTATATATATATATATATATAGGATCAATTTAAGGGTTGTAGGCAAGGCAAAAAAGATCTTCTATAATAAAAAACCTTATATTGAGCTCCATTGTTTCCATTGAAATTAATATATTGTTACTTGAAAGAGAATGTTGGTTGGTTGCTTGTTTGTGTTTAAATTTTGATCAGATAGCTATAAGTCATTGTGACATGTTATAAATAGGGGTACTCTAATATATTGTTTTTCAGACTCTGAAGATGGTGCGGGTATTGTACCGAAATATAGGTTTTTTGCTATAGAAGATCTTACTTTTTTGCCTTGCCTACAACCCTTAAATTGATCCTATTTGTGTGAAGTTTGGCAGTTATTCATATGTATATATATATATATATATATATATATATATATATATATATATATATATATATATATATATATATATATATATATATATATATATATATATATATATATATATATATATATATATATATATATATATATATATATATATATATATATATATATATATATATATATATATATATATATATATATATATATATATATATATATTTGTGGTACAGCTCGAATAATGAGTATATAATGACAAAAACTGTTGACAGTAAATTACATAATAAGGAGCTTTTCAAAACAATTTTTCATTTCTCAAATACTGAATTCTTTCAGAAACAAAGTTTGATAGTAAATTCACTATATTTAAAAACACCCTAGAAAGCAAAATTAGTATTTCATTCATAAACATCTCAATTTTAGAAAGTTTATGATTGTAACTTCATAAAGAAACAAAAAACTAACTTTTCACAGGTTTAAATAAAATTTAATGAGTAAAAGTGTTTCGTCATTACATTGACTTCATCTCGTACTAAATTATGGCATTACAAAACAATCTATTTATAGACTCAACTGTAACGATTGTGAAAAATTCTATATAGGACGTACAATTAAAAATTTCAAAAATCGAATACACGAACACCAACGTAGCTATATTAAGCAGAAAACGGACTCTAATTATGCGTGTTATCTTATTCAAGAAAACCATACCTTTAATCACAATTATAATATATTACAGTTACAAAATAGTCTCCACAAAATCAACTGTTGGGAATCCCTATACATCAATAAATATAAATAAATATAAAAATTCCGGAAACCTAGTTAACGACCAGATTGAAGTAAACCCTTCTCATCTTCTTAATCTGTTCAATGTACGTACCAATGGCTCTGAATGAATTGCTTATTGTTATTTAGTTTCTCTAAGAATCTCCCTGTGTTATGTTCAATTTTTCGTATAAATAGATTGTTTTGTGATTCCATAATTTAGTACGAGATGAAGTCAATGTTATGACGAATCGCGTTTACTCATTAAATTTTATTTAAACCTGTGAAAAGTTAGTTTTTTATTTCTTTATGAAGTTATGAATATGAACTTTCACCAAGTAAATGCCAATTCAGTTCAATGTTTATGATTGTTTTCATATTCTAACTCCCCGAAATATTATGAAGATTCATTAATCTCACGACGAATTATTAACTACTTTTAATAAATTATATATTATAATATATATATATATATATATATATATATATATATATATATATATATATATATATATATATATATATATATATATATATAAAATGTATATATATATACAGGGTGTACCAATCTTACGACAAACTTCGGTATATGGGTTATTTTAACAGATATCAAAAAATTGTTATCAACAAAAATGGTAGATGTCTTTAAGGTCCATCTTTTGAAATTATTTCAAACTATACAGAGTGTTGCATAACTCCGTTACAAACTGAACATATGGTTTTTTAAATATGAACCCCTGTATATTATACCGAATTCGGATTACTCACATTTTTTTGAAGCTTTTGATATAAGGTTTTGCTATGTTATACAGAGTACTTCAAAAGATATGGACACGTTTACATGAAAATCGTAGGTAAATCAACGCTCCGTAGCTCATTGTGGGTAGAAGAAAAAATTTTTATTTTTCCCAGCAGAGTTTTGTAATATGATGCAATATCTCCGTATTATATTAAATTTTAACTATTTTTCATTTTGTATACAGGGTGGACGGAAACTCGAATCTCTCATTTTCTCTCTTATTTCAAATAGAACACCCTGTATTTTATAGCACAAATAGAATTTTTTATTATGTAACTTTAATTTTTGTCAAGCACTCCCTATACCCAAAGTTAATAAAAACAGAGTTATTTTGTAATATTTATTGTGAACCATGATTATTAACCTCATATGTGAAAGCAGTAAACGTTGAATGTAACAAAAAAAAACTAAATGTTCAAAGTGTTCCCGTTAACATAAATGCTGGAAACCATTACATTTTCTCAGTTAGCGTTAACATTGATGTTAACGATGAACACTTTGAAAATTTAGTTTAATATTACGGTTAGAATTATAATTTTGGTGACTTGTTTTGTTAAGAATAAATTGTTTATTGAAATTTATTATTATTTAGGATTTTTTGTTACATTCAACGTTCATTACTTTCACATATTAGGTAAATAATTTATTATGGTTCACAATAAATATTACAAAATAACTCTGTTTTTATTAACTATGGGTACAGGGAATGCTTGACAATAATTAAAGTTGCATAATAGAAAATTCTATTTGTGTTATAAAATACAGGGTGTTCCATTTGAAATAAGAGAGAAAATGAAGGGTCGAGTTTCCGTCCACCCTGTATACAAAATGAAGAATAATTAAAATTTAATATAATACGGAGATATTGCATCATATTACAAAACTCTGTTAGGCAAAATAAAATTCTTTTCTTCAACGCACAATAAGCTACAGAGCGTTTATTTACCTACGATTTTCATATAAACGTGTCCATATCTTTCGAAGTACTCTGTATAACATAGCAAAACCCTATATCAAAAGCTTCAAAAAAATGTGAGTAATCCGAATTCGGTATAATATATCGGGGTTCTCATTTAAAAAACTATATGTTTAGTTTGTAACGGAGTTATGCAACACTCTGTATAGTTCGAGATAATTTCAAAATATGGACCTTAAAGACATCTACCATTTTTGTTGATAACATTTTTTTATATCTCTTGGAATAACCCATATACCGAAGTTTGTCGTAAGATTGGTACACCCTGTATATATATATATATATATATATATATATATATATATATATATATACATATATATATATATATATATATATATATATATATATATATATATATATATATATATATATATATATATATATATATATATATAAATATATATATATATATATATATATATATATATATATATATATATATATGTATATCAATATATACATGTATATAAAACGAGTCAAAAGATGATAAATACATATTACGCAAGACTATTCTGAATTTTCTCTGAGGATAGGAAATTTGTAGAAAATTATCAATTAGAACTATAAACGTTCTTCTATATCAATAAACCAATTTCACTAATTTTGAGGCGCTAGTTCGAGATAAAATTTTGAATGTTATAAGATTTATACCTCTGAGTAGCTCAAATAGGATGATATATTCTGATTACGGAATAATAAGCTCACAAATCGAAATTTCTAAAAATAATATTCTGGAAAAAATCCTTTATCTCCTATAGCATTCTGTTTTTATTTATTATTGCTAATGCTGTTAGGAAATATGAAAATTATTTTGTATTTGAATTAATAACAAACTAAAATAGGCAGTAATTCAGTCCTATTTGTTGCCTCCAAGCTTTTCAGAAAAATTCTCACCTACATACAGACTTCACCAAAGTTAATGTTAATGAGTATATTCGAAAGAATGATTCAAATATCATGATTTAAATCATCATTAAAACTTGAAGCATATTTCTGTTAAATGAACACGTAAAATGTGACTGGATTCACTGGATATGGGCAGTCAGTTGTGAAATAAATGCTTACTGCTACTACATCTCTCATTTGTAATCAAGAATTATATAGATGTGAACCTTTCTGCTTTCATAATCATAAATAGGAACTGATGTTTTTATAAATAACATAAGAAATAATTCCATAGATTTGACATAAAATGAAAACTGCTGATTAATCAGGACCGGACAGCGATGCCAATATAAGACTTTTTAAATTGAAAGGTATTCTATACAAGACATTAGGAAGGTGATCTTAGTTAGTAATTATTTATAGAGTTTTACATCGATTGAAATATTATATGGATGAAATTAGTTTCAAAAACTTAGAGTCGGCTTTTATAAACTTTCTAAAATTGAAGAGACAAAAACAGGTTCATCTATCTTTTTGTGACTGTTGCGTTTTTCAATTGCTAATTTCGTGATATTCTTTCCAAGATTAGTATTCTAGTCTGCTTATCCATATAACCCTTATTCATTTTTTCAACATTCAATAGACAGTTACTGCAAATAAAAGCAAAATAACTAAAAATTCAGCACAGTTAAATACAATTCAAAATTATATCCATTTACAGTATGTCTCCGTTAGTTGGATCAATATCAAAAATTGCTATTGAATTTAATCACTAAAAAAACACGTTAAAAAGTGAAATTATATTCAGTTACATTGAAAATTTGTGTTTTATTATTTTTCACTAATAGCACAAATTATCAATGAATATTTGTGTCTTGTGTTTATTGAAACATGATAACCTTTTCATTTGATAATTTTGAGTCTCAACCACGCAATGAGTACCTACATGTGCATTTATTTTACCAAATGAGAAAATACATTAAAAAAATTAATATTAATACTAGAAACAAATAGAAATTCAATGTTCACACATTACACTAATGCCTCGACATATTCACCTCCTCGTTCAATATATTTCATCGTCCTATTGACGAATTCTCGTAATATATTCCTTACTCTTTCTAGAGAAATTTCGCGGCATGATTCGGTAATTATCCTCTCCTACTGATTAACATCATGAAACGGCCCTTGTTGGTAAGTAAACTTTCTGTTTCAAGTAAATAACGGAAGCTGTGAAACATTTCTTGCTATCAACAAATCATTTCTAGGTCTGTGCATCCTAGATTGCATGTTAACTACATTTAAATTTGCATTTTTATAGTGGACATATAGGTTTAAAAAAAAGTTTTTTCAATTCAATGGGGTAAAATTGCATATCTGAACGTGGTCTTATCAACTTTTTTTAAACAATTTTCGATATTGCTAAAAATAAAAATATTTTACTCTTGGACGAAATTTATATATATATATATATATATATATATATATATATATATATATTATATATATATTAAATATATATATATATATATAATATATATATATTATATATAATATATATATTATATATATATATATATATATATATATATATATATATAATATATATATTATACATATATAATATATATATATATATATATATATATATATAATATATATATATATATATATATATATATATATATATATATTATATATATATATATATATATATATATATATATATATATATATATACTATATATATAATATAATATACTATATATATATATATATATATATATATATATATATATATATATATATATATATATATATTATATATATATATATATATATATATATATATATATATATATTAATATATATATATATATATATATATATATACAGGGTGTACCAATCTCACGACAACCTTCGGTATATGGGTTATTTTAAGAGATATCAAAAAATTTTAACGACAACAATAGTGGATGTCTTCAAGGTCCATATTTTGAAATTATCTTGAACTATACAGAGTGTTGCATAACTCCGTTACAAACTGAACATATGATTTTTTAAATGAGAACTGTATGTTATATCGAATGCGGATTGCCACAATTTTGTGGAGCTTTTAATATAAGGTTTTGCTACGTTATACAGAGTCCTTCAAACGTTTTGGACTCTTTTAACTGAAAATCTCAGGTAAATCAACGCTCTGTAGCTTATTGTACGTTGAAGAAAAAAATTTGATTTTGCAAAACAGAGTTTCGCAATATGATGCAATATCTTCGTATTCTATTGAATTTTGATTGTGTTCCATTTTGTATACAGGACAGGGTGGACGGAAACTCGAACCTTTCATTTTTTTCCCTTATTTCAAATGGAACATCCTGTATTTTATAGCACAAATAGAATCTTTTCTTATGTAACTTTAATTTTTGTCAGGCTTTCCCTATACCTAAAGTTTATAAAAACAGAGTTATTTGGTATTATTTATTGTAATCCATAATTATTAACCTATTATGTGAAAACAATGAACGTTGAATGTAACAAAAAATCCTGAATAAAAATAAATTTTGATAAACAATTTATTCTAAACAAAATAAGTCACCAAAAGTATAATTCTAATCGTAATATTAAACTAAATGTGAAAAGTGTTCACCGTTAACTTCAATGCAATGCTGTAAACTATTACATATTCTCAGTAAGCGTTGACAAAATATAATTTAGTTTAATATTATGGTAAGGATTATACTTTTGGTGACTTATTTCGTTTAGAATATATTGTTTATTAAAATTTATTATTATTGAGGATTTTTTGTTACATCCAACGTTCATTGCTTTCACATAATAGGTTAATAATTATGGTTTACAATAAATAATACAAAATAACTCTGTTTTTATAAACTTTGGGTATGAATGCTTGACAAAAACTGAAGTTACATAATAAAATATTCTATTTGTGCTATAAAATACAGGGTGTTCTATTTGAAATAAGGGAGAAAATGAAAGGTTCAAGTTTCCGTCCATCCTGTTTACAAAGTGGAACATAATTAAAATTCAATAGAATACGAAGACATTGCATCATATAACAAAACTCCGTTAGGCAAAATAAAATTTTTTTCTCCAATGTACAATAGGCTACAGAGCGTTGATTTTCACATAAACGAGTCCATAACTTTTGCAGGACTCTGTAGAACGTAGCAAAACCTAGTATTAAAAGCTTCAAAAAAATGTGGGCAATCCGAATTCGGAATAATATAAAGGGGTTCTCATTTAAAAAATCATATGTTTAGTTCGTAACGGAGTTATTCAACACTCTGTAGAGTTCGGGATAATTTCAAAATATGGGCCTCAAAGACATCTACTAATTTTGTTGATAAAATTTTTTGATATCTCTTATAATAACCCATATACCGAAGGTTGTCGTAAGATTGGTACACCCTGTATATATATATATATATATATATATATATATATATATATATATATATATATATATATATATATATATATATATATATAAATTATTGCTGCCTGTGTAGTATTCTTATTCATTTGTCTTTTTTAAGCAAATAATATGCCATTTCAGTTTGAAACCGAATTTATTACATAGTTAACGTTTCGTCACAATTTTCTCAACTTTCTCAACAGTCTT
>JARQZK010002328.1:105000-143042 GCA_030704885.1 Cynegetis impunctata | reverse complement strand
CATGTCAATGATTGTAACCAGATGAATCCTTTAAAAAACTGTTCTCGCAAGAGAATCACATCTTTCAAAAAGATCTTTCTTAGAAATGTCCTTTATTTATCAAGACAATAACTCCATCAATAAAAAAACAGATATAAGCCATTTGAGTGAAATTTATTCTTTTTTACTTTCACTTGATATAAAATAACACTAAATCAAATTAATTCAACGTAACGAAATAATGTCAAACTTCAATTTGAAAATAAAAAAAAAGAAAAAATGAAGTTGACCAGCCGATGTCTGTCATTCTCGTTCAAAGAAATTTACTATTATAACTTCAAAAATGTATCAACTTTTCTGATTATTTAACAAATAGCATCAGTTTTTTCAATGATTTTTATTATTCGTAATATCACCATATATGTAATCATCGCTCACGATAGATTCTCGCTGATGGGTGCGGAGAAATAAACGATTCCGAAAGCTTGGAAAAACTTCAAAGAGTTTCCTTTTACATTGCTGCAGTCCCTACAAATAGTTTTTCACTATATATATATATATATATATATATATATATATATATATATATATATATATATGAATATCTGTGGAAAAAAATTCAAACTTGAAATTAGAATAACCAATTTAATGTTTTCTTAATTATTATTGACAAGCTCTCTTAGCTCATAAGTTATAAGAAAAGACAAGTGACAATTCATTTCCTAGTTTATGAAAATGATAAATTATACATAGGAATATTTATATTGTTGAATTTCGGTTTCATATATTATGAGGTTGGCGTTTTATCATAATAAAAATAATTTAATGATTTCTCACTTGTTTAGTACTGCAGCTGGCTAGTTTGTAGGTATACTAAGGAGATATGTTTATGGAAATCTATATTTCTTCTTACAAGGTCGCACTTCGAGTGTGAGTTGTGATGTCTTGTTCTTTATTCTTCAAGATTCGTTTAAAGTTGAGGCAGAGGAAATGAATTCTCAGAGAATGAAAAGTCAGTTTAATTTGAAGACCACAGCCAATATATTTATTTTCAATTGATCATTCAAATTTAAAACTCTCAACTACAAAACACTGAAGCAATATCATTATACATGAATAAGATATAAATATATATTCAACTATAGGTATAGCCACAAAAAGTAAAACTCTATTATTTCAGATTATGATGCAAGTAAAGTACCTATTTGAAGATATAGAACCATAAAATTGAAATAATGAAATCCAAAAAAAAAGTTCAATTTTTCGACTTTTAGACACATGTGAATATCATGGTTATTTCTGAAGTACCGAGATAATTACTTTTATAATCTTAATGCACTTTTTCCTTTATAAGCCAGTGGCGTCGACAAAATTTGAAAAAGAAGTGCAATTTCGAGTTTTCGCCTGAAGTTGTTTTTTTGCTGATAGAAATCATAGTTGGCTATGGTTTGGTTAGAACTGATGCTTTTTCTTCCTCTCTAAACATATGTATCATATGTCGGGTCACTTGTGAAGTGTTGGTAAGTCTTCACTAAGGAAAATATTTAATATTTTATTAGATTCCTTTTTGCGTTTTTTTATATTTATTCCAAGTAGAGTTCAATTAACCCATTTAATCATAAAATAGAATGTCGTACAAAAATTACCAGAAATATGATATGTTATATTGCATCTGAGATATATTTCAATCGCTGTCCAGAAAAAAGACAACTTCATACAGCTATTTTCAATAGGCTAGCAATTATTATTCAACATCTTTAGTGTTGTCATTCTTTGGTGTTGGCTTGTAATAAAAATAAAAAAACGAAAAAAGGAATCTAGTAAGTAAAATATTATTTTCGCTATTAAAGGCTTACACATCAAGAACGTCTCGACATAATGAGACATGGTTCTAATGGGAAAATAATATCCATCCTAACCAAACCATAGCCAACTATGATTCCCATTTGAAAATATACAACTTTACATCGTAATTAGAAATTCCAACATTTTCTTCAAATTTTCTCGACGCCACTGGATTACAAAGTAAAAAAGTACCTCAAGAATATAAAAGTTTTCATCTTGTAGGTAACCTTACAAACAACCATAATATTCACATGTGTCTTAAAGTCGAAAAATCATTTCTTTCCCCAGTCAATTTGTCTCGAAAAAAAAGATCGACAACACGCCCTCCTTCTTTGTATCCCCTAAAGTTACACTATACAAACATTGTTGAGGCTTCGGTAGCCCAGCGGTAGGATGTAACGCTTGTAAACCGAAGATTGTGGGTTCGAGTCCCACATTGCTCTTGTGTGTTGTGAATGTCCAATGAAATTTAGAGGTTCTAAATATGATGTTGGGTAATGATTCCGTTTCAAGCCCATTGGCCGTTTTGAACCGGCGTAAAACTGTAGGTCCTTTGAGATAAAAAAACCGAAATTTGCCCACCCTGTACATAGTTTACAAGCCCATTGGCTCTTCGAAACATGCGTTGAGGGGGCATCCATCAATTACATGAGATAATTTTGGCGATTTTTTGACTCCCCCTCCCCCCCTTTGGTGAGATGTCGTGAGATCTTGCTCGAACCACTCTCCCCCACCCCGAATCTCGCCTGAAATTATTTTAAAATCCATATTTGTTATATGATTGAGTTAATCTGTACTCATTTTATTAGTTCAAGTAAATCAGTAATATTTTAAAAAAATGTGAAAAAAATTTCAGTTATAGTTATTAACGTAACAAGGCCGATATGTAGCAAATAACGGATGAGGTTGGATATTGTAATCCGAGGCGCAGCCGAGGATTATAACTAACCGAATCCGTTATTTGCGTATCGGCCGTGTGTCGTAAAAAATTTTTCGTAATCCCGTTGAAAGATTATATTTTGATTCCGAAGAAAGAAAAAACCCCGTACCTCGCAATTCTAAAGAAAAATCCCAACGACGTGCACTCTGTTGTCATGGAACAGTTTGACAGTTTTATAAACAACGTCAGTTTTTTGTGTTCTCAAGTTCGCTTTAACGACGACCATGGATGAAATTGATGAAATTGAGGAACAAAATCAAATTCCTTTAGAAATATTGGGAGAATCATGTGCAGTGCAACGAGTGTTGATTAACTGCCGAAAATTACTCAAGAGCGATATCAAAAAGAATATGAAAATTTTGAAATGTGGCGTAAAAGCAAGAATGTAAAGGTGGTTAATGAAGATGTATTATTAGCCTATGCGAAATGAAAATCAGAGGTTTATTCTCCCAACTCGCTGTGGACCAAGATTTCAATGTTGTTATTGTAAGCAGAATGATGTTTTGAAATAAATATTTGAACAAGTGATTTCTTAACGGCCGCCGGCCGTTAACACTGACTTTTCAATTGTCATCTGAATATCGTTAAATCAAAATAACAGTATGGGATTACGAAAATAATAAAACAATGGTTGTAACAAGTCACAGTTTTTTTCAGTGAAAATCATTAGTACATCGTATGTTTATTATAAAAGGATGTGGCATTATTTTTTTATGAATAATATTCACATCGTACCGTATATGAAAAAGAAATATAAACACCAGAAAAAGTATTTACTGAATTTGAGTGAGATTTTCCTCGACCCCCTCCACCCCTAAACACCTCACGTAATTAATAGATGCCCCCTAAGCAATAGGTTTCTAGCGATTATAAAAAAAAATTGGAAATCCCAAAAATTTGTTTTATTGCTAAATTTAAACTATCCTTTTCTTTCTGACGAAGCCACTGTGCGGTTAAATGCCGCATCGGAGAAACTAGCATTATAAAAAAATCGAAGTAGAGATTTATGAATCGGAAACAAAGGCAAAATAATGATATCGTGACCCTTTGGATGTGTTTTATTTTTATAGCTGTGGTAAGGAATGACTGTTTGGGACAAACTGCGTGACGGTATACCGTGAAATTTATCATGATATTTTCTTCTTTATAGTTTTGCGGGTAATATTCCCGGTGCTTCAATACGGCATATAAGTAGTCAATTTTTTTTGTTACGTTCTGTGTATGTTATGTTACGATGTTGTTGATAGTTCTATAAGAACGATTGTATAAATAATGATGCCTCTATAAGTAGGACACGAAGACCTAAAAATATTTTATATACGTTATTAATAGACTGAATTCAACCAGAGATATATTATATTTTATTTATAATTAGATTTATAAATATTTTTCCATCAGGTCAAGATGAATGAAACTAAATTAGTTGATAAAATGAACTATGAAATGGTACCTACTAGATATAATTTTGAGACAAGCTAATTTTACATTTTCTACTTGATTTTTGATCAGTTAAGAACTCGATAATATTATATTAAAAATAGCAAATTTTGTACATACCATCTTAATATTTGTATTGCACCTAAAGCTACAGTTCCACCGGTGGAACATTTTGTTGCTAAATGTTCCTTCTTGTTGCCGAGGGTAGAAACTTTATGGCAACATACGTAAATTTCTTGTTTCCACAGAGCAACTAAAATTATCATTAGTTGCATATTAATTAGTAGAAACAATCAACATTTGTTGCCGAAACATAAAGAAATTTCAAGGAATATTCAGGAACATTTTGGAACATTTGAGGAAACAAGTAACAGCAACAAAAATGTTCCTTCGGTGGAACCATAGCTATATATTTATTCGTTTTCGTACTTCACTGCACACTGAAAATCGGCGACACGAATGTTTACTAGTTGCGTTCTCGATACGTTTCCACTGCGATAGCAACACGGATTTTTTACACATGTTTCCTATTTTCTATTGAAGTTTACCGCTCAAAATGGAAACCGGCGACAAGTAGGAACAGTCAACATTTGTTGCCGAAACATGAAGAAATTTTCAGGAACATTCAGGAACATTCACGGAAACACGGAGCAGCAAAACAACTTCCTCACTCGGTATGTAGGTACCTACCCCAATAGAAAACTTTCATTATAATTTGTTAGAGGTAAGTACATTTTACCTCCCTAGGGCAGTACCTAAGTTAAATAACACTCTGTATGTCTCACAGATCTGAAATCGTAGTGTCCATTGGCAGAACTGACTAATTTTCAAATAAATCTTCTGTCAATATCAGTTGGATTGGTCAAATTATGTATCTACCTAATTAAAAAAAAAAAATTATATTTGAGGGAACTGTAGTGGAAAAATATAATACATAAGTCGGGAGGTAAATGTTCTTGACCGATCTTGAACTATTTTTCAAAACCTCGCTGTAGTTAGGGTGCGCCCCAACTACGTCCTGGAGTAGTAGGTACTTATCATCACTTGCCTCCCTTCTAGTGGGAATAAGTATTGAATTTTCTTTGTCTCTATTTGGGCGTTTGAGAGAGATATATAATTTTTTAATAGAGAATTCAAGGAAACAAAGTCACTATGCCATTATTTTCCGATGATTTCCCCAAATTTAAATTTTTGACCCCTTAAATCAATTTGAACCACCACAATACTTTCCTCTATCTCAATCCACATACAAAATATATCTGAAAGGTCCATCCTCTTTTCCTTGTTCGATAAATGTAGTATCTCCGGATTATTTAAATTTATATAATGGTTACCTATTTTCTATGCAATGTTTCAAAATTCCAGTGACGTTCTTACTTCAAATGGATCCATTTTTTATGTTCATTCAATCTGATACTGATATTTGTATCAGTTTGACCTATATAAAATGCACCATAATCAATACATTTTAATTTATATACCTACACAAGATTTTTAACAGACTTTTTGACTGTCCTTATCATTGACCAATAGGGTCACAAATTCGTACTGATATTTCTTATATTATATTTATTCCACCTATTACAAATGTTGTGAATTAATTTGAAGATAACTGGGATTTTGAAAAAATCATATAGGTTACTTAGGTTAACGTTGTGTAACAAAGTTATTTTTGTTTTTGTTTCTCGAATTAAAAGTTATATTAAATAAAGAATATCATCGTAGCTCACACCTGATAAAGTGTTCTGGCTTTTAATTGATTAAATCTTGTTGTTATCAGCAATATATTAATAAATATATCTAAAATGTCAAACCTAAAAAGTTATCGTGCTTGCTTCGTACCATTATGTACGGATACTACAGAAACAACTCCCAAAAAAAAATGTTTTAAATATTCCATAAGATACATAAGGCATATTGTCGGAATTAGCCTTCATTAATCAAATAAAAGTAGCTTTTATAAATAATTTTTTGCATTAAATTTTGGATATTTTCAGTTAACATTATGACGTCTCAAACATGGCCACCCATCGTGGCGCCTTTGTAGTCTAAAATTTCATCAATTTCAAATTTTTAAGAGTTTTTCTCATCGACTACTATTATAATTTATGACAAAAAATTGATTTTTTTTTTCTCTAAAAACCCAATTGACGTTTATTTTCATATTATGATTTTCTTCTTAAATAAAAACGTTTCATTAATTTTATTGTATACCTAGAGAGTTTGACTAGCAAAAAAAATAATAGCTTTTGGATAACCGTCAAAAAAAAGGACGACGATCTCCATGGGGATGTCACCTCTCCATCTTGTAATGTTTCACTACGTTTCTCATCTCCCAGGAAACCATTAGACACACTGTCCAGATGATACCAGCCCCAATTCTGATCTAAGATGATTCCAAAGATTCCATCTCCGATCGTCACGTTGTATATTTCGTTATCGCCAGCGATTTTCCACGCTCCAGAATTGCATCCCGAGAAGGTCGTTAGGAACATCGGGACGAGTTCGCTAAACTTCAAGATGACCGGAGGATTGTCCTGATAAACACCTCGGACGATCCCGTTCACTGGGTTTTCTGGAAGATAGCTGGATTTATATTGGTGTGAATAGAATGAAAATTTTCGATATGAAACTGGATTCTTAGACATATAGAATTTTGTCTATACAGAGAGGATCAAAAGTTATGTTGAGTTTTCGTCACGAATTTGGCAACGAAAAGTTTACTGTATATATATAGGTACCTAATGAAGTCAAATTGCTAACTATATTGGCTAAGAAAATAAAAATAAAGGCAATACAGGAAAGGCAAAAATAATTCAAATACAGATATAAATATATACCTTATACCATATTTATGTATACTGATATACAGCAGGGCCGGATTAAGCATTAGGCAGAGTAGGCAACTGCCTAAGGGCCCCGCATCGCCAGGGGGCCCGTACACGCACCAAAAAAAAAAATTTCATCAAATGAAAATTTTACTTGAAAATTAATTTGTATGAAATTCCTCAACAATATTCTTGCTCTCTTTCGACGCATGTTGACAATTGATGAAATACTTTATACATACAGAACTTTTTAGTATCGAGTAGTAGAACTAATAAATTGTCTTCGTTCAACAATGTCTCGGAACCATTTGAATTCATTGTCGATAATGGCCATTGAAAATAATGTATTAGTAAGGGTCAACAAACAAGATGTTTTAAGCGATTTTGTTTCTAAAAAAGTTAGAAAAGTTAATATTTAAACTTACTGTACCTACTGTACAAAACCAATAAATATCTTGGAAGTTGACTTTTTCCAATTTTTACTTAACAAGACTGTTTTCTTACGTTTATTGTATTTTATTGCGTTTAACAATTTAAAATAACCGCGTCCCGTCTCATTTCTCTTTCCTAACCCATCATACAACCTGGATCATCATTCATCACGCATCTATAACCTATTCATTAAGACCATTTCAATAGATGCTGCAGCATCAAGTCAAAGTAACCATGTTGTTGCAATATCACATAAGACTTTGAAGTAACAAGATACCTGGAGTCGAGATCATCTGGAAGTTACTTACATCCCTTTATCAACTTGAAAAGACCTGAAGCCCGGACAGGATTATTGCCCAGGGGCCCGAACAGGGTTTATCCGGCCCTGATATACAGGGCTATTCAAATTCGAGTCTATGCATGGGGATTTCGATAACGGTAGAAATTGAGGGTTAGTTAAATGGGGACAAAGTAGCGTATTTAAGAGGTTAATTATATGAATTTAAAAAGTCTGACCTAACTTCTTTAGTTCTGGAGTTTTTTCGATATTCTTCTTTTGCCTGTATCTCTTTATTCTACGAATATTTTTTCAAATTTTCCCACTTTTCCATAGCAACTTTTTCTAGCCTCTTCAAATATCTGAGTAACATTTATATACAGGGTATCGTACACATTGGGCCACCCTCAACTTTTCATTTTCAAATACGGACCTGTATTTTTTATTGCATTTTTTCGAATGCCAAGGGTCATGTTTCATATTGGCGTTTTATTTTTATTTAAATCATTAAGTGTTTTGGAAATATTGAACTAATACTAGGCATTCTATACCTTATTCTATGATATATTTTTTTAAATTACAGCTGAAATTTAAAAAAGCTTACTGGTTGTATTTCAATATTTCCAAAACACTCTGTAATTAATATGAAAATACTACGACAATATGAAACATGACTCTTAGCATTCAAAAAAATGCAATCAAAAATACAAGTCGTATTTGATAAAAAAAAGTTTAGGGTGGCCCAATTTATACGATACCCTGTATATAATTTTTATTCAGATTTTATTTAGATTTTGTTTGAAATTATTCCTAAAATGTAAAGATGTAGGCAGAAGAGGAATTTCAAAATTTTTGATTTATCCTGTAGTATAACTCCAGAACTGAAGAAGCTAGATCAGATTTTTTTTATCCATATAATTAATCTCTGAAATATTCAACTTTGCCCTCATTTAACTATTCCTCTATCTCTTATCGTATTTATATATATATATATATATATATATATATATATATATATATATATATATATATATATATATATATATATATATATATATTCATATATATAAAGCGATCTAATTACTTCAACAATATCATATTTCAATAATATATGATTAGTAGCATTATATCTTGGCAGAAATACTAATTTCTGCATTATATTTATTTAAGTATTTCAAGATAAACTCCCCAACTGAATACTAACCAAATATATTATTATAGGACCACGAAAGTCATCCTGCTATATAGACGGATACACCAGAAAAAAAAATCTTCGCAGAGAACAAGAAATCGCAGAAAAGAGAAAGGGTTTAAGTATTAACAAGGAGGGAAAATCAAATGAAAAAGTTAAGAACATAAAAAAAAAATTTACAACAGTGATTCCAGCTCTGATGATGAATACTTCTGTTTGATATGCTGCGAGAAGTACAGTGACAGTTTTCCTGGTGAAAATTGGATCCAATGCAATCTTTGATAGATATAGTTCCATGAAAAATGTATTTCAAATAGCAAACCTTTGAGAATAAAAATTTGATTTTTGTGTTAAAATCATTTATGGAACAGAATTTTTTTCTTCTTAGTTTGAAAACGTTTATGAAAAGGCATTTTATTTTTGTGTTAAAAAACGTTTAAAATCTTTTGTTTTTCATAAGATTTCGAAGATTTGAGGAAGATAAAATCTTTTTGAAATTAAAATTAAATACTGATTCTTTTCGCCCCTTGCAGTTCCTTTTTACATCTACCACGGGGATAGAAGAGTTCGAATACCTAGATTAATAATATCCATTTTATGTAAAACTGAAATTGTTATCTATAAGAACAGAATATGAATAGAGAAAATGAAAATATCAACATAATTATATAGGAACCCTTAATTCAATGAATTGAGCTGACAATTTATGAGATAAATTTATTTCATTCGACATTTTAATTTAAATTTTATCACCAGATTAACTCAAAATTTTTCAAATTCTTTTATTGTTTATATCGATTAATTCTGCGAGGGTTGTTGGTTAATATTACCATAAATAGAGAGTAGGGCCTCTGTTGGCGAGAGGATGTAATCTTTTGTCACAAAAGCGAAACGGAAATAGCAAAACATACTAATTTTCGTGTTAGGGGACGGTCAAGTAGGGGTCTGGCAGTGCGAAAGTGTTCATAATAGGTTCCCTTTAACTGAGGCCGATGGCAGCGACACCACTCTTTGGTATTAGAAGCTTTGTAAATGATAAATAAGAATGTAGATATTATGTATATTCATATATATATATATATATATATATATATATATATATATATATATATATATATATATATATATATATATATACATGTATATATTTATATATATATATATATATATATATATATATATATATATATATATATATATATATATATATATATATATATATATATATATATATATATATATATATATATATATATATATACCTACATATAAGAATAATATTGATAATAATGTTTACTTGTGAAAGGCCATACAACTCAGTGTCTACATTAAATTATGAATCTCTAATAAAATTTTCAACAAATATAAATCCAAGAGTTAAATTGACCTACTCAAAAGTAGAACTACATCTGTTGTAATGAATTATAATACACAGACATAATAAGAACGCAACCTTAGCTTCAAAACTATATTGGTAAATACACGCATAGATAATTAAAATGTCAACATTAGGGTGTAAAATTTATCATCATAAAAAGGTCAAATCAGGGTAGGTAAACATATCGAAAAAACTGAGCAAATGTTATCACCATTGGGATTCTAATTTAAAGGTCGGTATTCTTATTTCACAAATAGGGTAAAGGTCAAAATTCGGTATCATTATCCTCAAATTCTTTTCAGAGAACATAATTTGAATACTTCATGTATGTTACCTCATTCTATGGGTACATATCTATACATAATTGAAAGGATATTAATTTTGAGGTATTTATAATGCCAAAAAACTTTTTGAGAAGATAATTATATAGATTCTGGTAGCCAGTTAACTCATGTTTATATAAAAATCAATATATATATATATATATATATATATATATATATATATATATATATATATATATATATATATATATATATATATATATAAATATATATATAAATATATATATAAATATATATATATATATATATATATATATATATATATATATATATATACATATAACTATTTGGTCGTTGATTATATTGGTTGTATTTTTTTTTTAATTCTTCAAATTTTTACAGGGTTGTTCAACTTTTGTGTTAGCTCTAACAGTATTTCACCCGAAAAAAAATCTGAAGCAGAAGAAGCAGAATTTCCAAACAATATATAACTAACTCAAATATCATCAACAATACAATAAATAAGCGCCTAGTATTAAATAAAATAATACCTACATATCTTCAAATATTATTCAATTAATTTTTTCCTATACTTATAATAATTTTTCATTCGTACGTAATCACTAAGCTGAGAAGTACCTACCTACTTGATTTTTGGATAGTTAATTATTTTGCTGATAGCTTCATTCATTTTGAAAAAAATTGTAGGTACCATTGAAAATCTCTTAAACTACAAAAACTCTGAAAAAATATCATTCTTATATATATACATATATATATATATATATATATATATATATATATATATATATATATATATATATATATATATATATAATCTCTTGATGATTATTAGCAATAACAGGCTGATTGAATCTTAAAAAACTCGATTTTATTAAAAAATTGACGTTTCACTACGATATTCGTAATTGAAATTTCTTTGACATTTATTGATTTGAAAAAATTGAATAGAACAGGGCAGCTTTGTATATGCTATTCAGTCTAATATTAATATTCAAAATTGTTATCATTAGATGGTAAGGGAAACCAAAGAAACCTTTACCTACGTAATGTTTGAAAATAATAATAATAGGGTACTATTTATCTAACAACAAAGAAATTAGTATGGGAAAACATTAAAGAAGTGGAGTAGAATTATCGGTACAGCACGCTTATATGGAAGCAGCCGTTGACACGTGTTTCGGACTCTTTGGTCCTCATTAGCATTAATCGCCTCCGTGGCAAAGTTTGACCAAATCTCCCATACCGGAGAGTTCAAACAATAAACCACAATTGTGTGATTATCTTCCGTATCAGAGGATTTTGTTTGTTGTACTATTTTCTTCTTCAAATTTTCAATCCAATACTTGGCTACGCCGTTCTGATGAGGACCAAAGAGTCCGAAACACGTGTCAACGGCTGCTTCCATATAAGCGTGCTGTACCGATAATTCTACTCCACTTCTTTAATGTTTTCCCATACTAATTTCTTTGTTGTTAGATAAATAGTACCCTATTATTATTATTTTCAAACATTACGTAGGTAAAGGTTTCTTTGGTTTCCCTTACCATCTAATGATAACAATTTTGAATATTAATATTAGACTGAATAGCATATACAAAGCTGCCCTGTTCTATTCAATTTTTTCAAATCAATAAATGTCAAAGAAATTTCAATTACGAATATCGTAGTGAAACGTCAATTTTTTAATAAAATCGTGTTTTTTAAGATTCAATCAGCCTGTTATTGCTAATAATCATCAAGAGATTAAAAATAGATCACAGGCAACAACAATTCGAATAAATAATTACATATATATATATATATATATATATATATATATATATATATATATATATATATATATATATATATAATTCTTTGAGATTCACCAAACCTGTTATTGCTAATAATTATCGAAAAGTTAAAAATATTTCACAGGCAGCAACAATTGAAATAAATAATCAATAAATAATATATATATATATATATATATATATATATTTATTTATTTATTTATTTATTTATTTATTTATCATAGAAATTATCAGACATAGATGTAATAAATAGGTAATTAGCTTCTACGTTATAAAAAGTTAAAATGATTTGATCGAAAATAATAAATACAACTGTGTCGTTATTGTCCGCTCCATGAATTGGTGACAGAGGCGACATCTGTACGAACACGTTGGAAGGTGCGAAAGGGATGTTAGAAGAGCCAACTAGATGCGAAGGTGCCTTGTTGAAACATTTGACGTAGGGTAGCCAAACTATCGAGTATCGGATGCTGTAGTATATTTGAAAACAATGAAAATAATGTGAAATTGAATATTGACTTATGTTTGTATCCTCTTATATATCACATTACAGTCGATATTTACATACGAAATTTTATGATCAGTACATCTAGATCATCTAGATATTTATATATATATATATATATATATATATATATATATATATATATATATATATATATATATATATATATATAGATTTGAAAGTAATGGAGTAATAGTCGTTAAGAACAATATTCTTTCTAAATTTAGGGTATTCCAACTAAAAAAGGGGGGCGTCTCCAATAACCAGTCAATCTGTACTAAAGGCTCTATATTTCGTCTACTATTGCAGACATCATCAGGACCTAACTATAAAAATAACAAAGTTGAAACATAAAGAAAACTGTACCCAGAGTAGACTTACGATAATACGACTTTAGCTGGTAACTCCAGAAAAAACAAGGCTCTCTCCACATTGTTTTGTTTGTAATACAATGACATGTTAACTTTGGCGACACAAAAGGTACAATTTATAATAAAAATTGGAAGAAAAAGATTCCCCAACATCTAAGATCTTACTTCAACAGCCATCTTTACTATAGATCTATTATGCGCATTACGCAGCGAGTGACAGTTTATAAAATTGAATGTCTCTACTTTAGATGTACCTACTCATAATTTTCTGTGTAATTTTCTGTATTAATTTTTGGCCAAATGATTTTTTAAATATGTCCAAAAAGACGAGAAGAAGAAGAGTAGTATTTTCTGTAAATTTAATTGTCACTCGCTGCGTAATGCGCATAATAGATCTATAGTGAAGATGGCTGTTGAAGTAAGATCTTAGATGTTGGGGAATCTTTTTTTTCCAATTTTTATTATAAATTGTACCTTTTGTGTCGCCAAAGTTAACATGTCATTGTATTACAAACAAAACAATGTGGAGAGAGCCTTGTTTTTTCTGGAGTTACCAGCTAAAGTCGTAGTATCGTAAGTCTACTCTGGGTACAGTTTTCTGGATGTTTCAATCTTGTTATTTTTATAGTTAGCTCCTGATGTTGTCTGCAATAGTAGACGAAATATAGAGCCTTTAGTACAGATTGACTGGTTATTGGAGACGCCCCCCTTTTTCAGTCGGAATACCCTAAATTTAGAAAGAATATATATATATATATATATATATATATATATATATATATATATATATATATATATATATATATATATATATCTACCCATACACATAATAAATATGAAGATTTGCAAAACTTAGGTATTTCCACCGAAAGCCATTATACCAATTGAGATTAAATTTGATATTTTTTTGAGTCACGACAGCATCATGAAAAATTTGGGTAGGTAGGTATATAGGTAAAAATTTTGGCACGCAAAAATTTAAATGAAATGGAGCAAATGTTTTAACTGGTGGAAAAATATGTGGTTTTCAATTATGAGCAATGAATACCTATATCAGAAATTCAGTACAGGCGATGAATCGAAAATAACGTTTCGGAAGAAATTTTGCTCTTCTACAGACACTTCTAATTGAGTATTTCAGTACAGTGAGGGTTGAAAAGGTGCCTTTCATTTAAAATTCGAATGTATATTCTTGAAAAAGATTGTTTTGGCATTAAAAGTTTTAATTTTATAACAGATTTCATAACCCACCCTAAGAATGATAAAAACTAGATGAATTATTAGATATTGGAACCTACATAAGTCATCAAGATTTTACGCACAAATTTTAATGGAGCAAATATTCTAATATAGGTATCAGAAATTCAGCATTATCTTTCAGACTTTTTGGAGGGGGTATGAATCGAACAAAAACGTTTTTGAAGACATTTTGCTCTTCTACAGACCCTTATAATATAGTATTTCAGTGCAGTGAGTGTTGAAAAAGTTCCTTTCATTAACTTCAATTGGTTTTGCAAGCATTTATTTTTACTGACTTACACAAATTTCAGGATATTTTTATCATTTCATTTTATTATTTTTACCTATTTTCAAAATTCGGATATATAGGTACTCCTGAAAAAGATTATTTTGGCATTGAAAGCTCTAATTTCATATGAAATTCTAGAACCCATCTTAAGACTAATAAAAACAAGAAGAATTATTAGAAATCAAGTTTTTGACATAAACTTCAAAATTCATCTGTTTGAATGTATGCAATACTTCCTGATTATTCAAAAACCAAAACATACACAAACGATTACATTATCATTCTATTAGTTACAATAATATATTCTAATAGTCTTCGTATTATTTGTTTAATTAAATACACTTCGGCTCAACTGTGAGTTGATTAAAAAACAATTAATTATTTCAATGTCGACAACAATGAACCGTACGAATCAATAAATGGACCATAATACCAGTATAAATCGCTAAGTAGGTATCTGTTTAAGGCTTTCACGCATCATTTCAAAATGGCTTCAGGATGATGTTATGCAGATTGAGAATCAATTAATGCCAAGCGTGTTTATCTATAATGGAGCTCTCACATCGAGTCCGGTATGGAGTTATAAATAAGTGCCCAAGTAGAAAGTATTAAACATTATAAACAAGGTCAATATGCAGACTATAGGTATATTTATTCCTGCAAAATTATGTTCAGGAGAATTCACTTCTGTTTTCAAACTGTTATATTGGCTGTCTAAGATCAAATTTCCACCTGAATATTTAATTTAATATAAGGAATTGATGAAAACTACCAAACAAGTAATAATGGTAATCGCTGTTTCCTTCAAATTAAAAATAGTCCTCTTTCTGAATTTTTTTCATAAGGTAGGTACTTCATATTAAACGAAATATTCATATGGAAAGTTTTACCTGGGATATTCTGTATAATTAGAATATCATAATTCACTATTAGTTACCAAGCTAGTTAGTCGGGTATTTAGCGTACGCTGGCTAGTATTTGGGAGGTCTTGGGTTCAAACCACTGGGCCGACTAGTCTGCCATGAGTTTTTTTCAGAGGTTTCCTCATGGTAATGTAACACACTGCTTGCAAACTTATAAGGCGAATGCTGGGCCAGTATTAATCCTCTGAACCCTACCCACACTTCCTATATAAATATATATATATATATATATATATATATATATATATATATATATATATATATATATATATATATATATATATATATATATAAATATAAATCCCGTCTCACCTATCCTTAATGCACTTGTACACACAAGTGTATCCTCTGATCTGGTTGAAGGAATTAATCCCAAACTCAAGCTGCCCGCCTCCCTGACACATACTTCAGGGAGGAATGAAACACGTGTGTTTCCTTTTTTTCCTATTAGTCATTAAGATGATATTCAAAATAATATAATTAACTATAAAACAAATAGAAATAACAATTTTAGCAGATTCTAACTGACGTTAATAAAATCTTCTACGTGTCATGAAATGATTTACTGAAGATGAAAGTGAGTTTGAAACTGCAGTAAAAACTTGAATTTACGATTTGTTTTATATAAAAAGTTACAATTCAAAAATTAAAACTTTTATTTTGAAGAGATAGGTACCTAAGTATTGTGACGAACGTTTCGCCCCTACCTTCTTCAGCGCGTAATTTGTGGTTTCATAGTATAAAAAGTTCCTTGGACTGTCTAGTTTTGAAATGTACAACGTATTCTTTAAAAAATTAATATCTTATTTGTTAAACTTAGGTATCATTTAGTGTTTAGTATCTACGAGGAAAGGAAACACACGTGTTTCATTCCTCCCCGAAGTATGTGTCAGGGAGGCGGGCAGCTTGAGTTTCAGCAGATCAGAGGATACACTTGTATGTACAAGTGCATTAATGATATGTGAGACGAGATATTTATGGAACATAGGAAGTGTGGGTAGGGTTCAGAGGATTAATACTGGCCCAGCATTCGCCTTATAAGTTTGCAAGCAGTGACTTACATTACCATGAGGAAACCTCTGAAAAAAACTCATGGCAGACCAGTCGGCTCCGAGGGTTGAACCCAAGACCTCCCAAATACTAGCCAGCGTACCTACCTAAATACTCGACTAACTAGCTTGGTTATAAACGGGTCCGCGTATTTCTATGAAATCGTGCCTATACTTGATCCTGAGAAATACCTACCTCCATGGTCGTTTTTTGATAGGAATTCCACCCGTACCAACCTCGGTTCCTTAAATTAGTCCCAGGGCGGACTTCGTCCAATCGTAAATCCTGATAAATTTCAAGGTGAATTAACTACCTATACGTTCTATATAATGGTGAAAAATAAAGAGATATTCATGTTCTAAAATATCTAACCGAACTTTGTATTCAGCATAAGTTAATATTACGCATATGAAAATAATATCATCGAAATATGGCTAATCAGAAATTCTCAGTTTCGGAAGAAATTATAATATAAGTATTCATTCATTCAGTAACAAATAAAATACTTTATGACCGTTACTATAGCGATAATGGTATGAATGATCGTATCTGAATATGTGTGATAATATACACTACTGCCTATATTTTTACGATTATGTGTTCCTTAGTGAAAAGAGCTGAAGCGATGTTTTATGGACCTGGAATAGATAATTGGGACATAAGTACCGTCTACGAATGGAGAAAATCAAAATTTTATGGTTACGTAACGATAAACGTGAATTTTGATGGTTTCTCACGTGTTGGTCGTAAGAATATCTTGGCAGGTGATGGATATTGGAGATTTTAACCTGTATACTGACCATTTTTTTGATTAAGTAGAAGATTTCCATGAAAATCAATTTAGGCGAGAACTATTGAAGAGATTAAATGTTTAGAATGTATTATATTGTAGAGAAATGTGAATTATATAGATGAATGTATTCATTAAATGATGAATGCTATAATTTTAAAAATATAAAATACGTGAAGAGATAATTTTCGACTAAGTAGAAGCAGCTAATAACCTATTCATCACTACGATGGTTATTCAATTGAATTTGTAGGGCACAGACGCTTTCTTTGATGATTTTTATTATTGAGCTTGAAAGATCAACCTT
The DNA here is from genome assembly GCA_030704885.1 of Cynegetis impunctata. NCBI lineage: Eukaryota > Metazoa > Arthropoda > Insecta > Coleoptera > Coccinellidae > Cynegetis > Cynegetis impunctata. The sequence continues at coordinate 125,159 of JARQZK010002328.1, read as the reverse complement.
ACTTAAATATGACCTATCTATTGTCTTTTTATTTATAGGTGAAACACGAAATGTGTTTCTCAAATTATGTATATTTTGATATTTTTGCTTTCACAGTTCTATATAAGCAACTTCTTTGGTTAATTTGTACTAGTATCATTTTTTTTTATAGCTATTACTCCTTATTGTATGAAAGATAGCAAGTTTTCTTTAGCTTTCAATGATACCTTGCACATTCTTACAAATTCTCAATTGGATTATAATCTGGTGGATTTTCGGGCCATTGCAGAAAAATAGTATCCCTGTCGATTGTTGAAGCCCTTTTTCAGAAGGGGGGGTGTTTAATTTGGCTCCGGTATTTCCTTATTTGTCAATACTGATAATATTTTCAATTGCTGTTCAATTAAGGAATCTATGATCTATAAGCTGAACTAATTTTTAGAGTCAGAGGATATATTTTGAATATCGAATGAGTTGCTGAGAAAATTTTGATCTGCAGCCATGCACTGATAAGAAGATAAGATTGTAGAATAGATATTTTTCATATACCTAGGTACATAACTTGAATAACAAGATATTTTTATAGCTTTCGTAGTATAAAACTGTTCTCTAATAATATATTTATTATAAAACGATATAAGAACAAACAAAATTGAAAATGATGTGAAAAATTGAAAATGATAAGTATTTCATTCCTAACTTTATAAAGAAATTGAAAATTAACTTTTCACAGGTTGAAATGAAAATCTATTGAGTAAATGCGTTTCGTCATAACATTGACTTCATCTACTCGTACTAAATTATGGTATTACAAAACAATCTATTTGTACTAAATGTTGAACATAGCAGAAGGGTTCCTAGAGAAACTAAATATCAGTAAGCAATACATTCAGAGTTTTTGGTAGGTACATTGAACAGACTAAAGAGGGGAGAAGGGTTTACTTCAATCTGGTCGTTAATTAGGTTTCCGGAATTTTTATATTTATTGATGTATAGGGATTCCCAACAGTTAGTTTTGTGGAGACTATTTTCTAACTGTAATATTTTATAATTGTGATCAAAGGTATGGTTTTCTTGAATAAGATGGTAGGTACGCATAATTAGAGTCCGTTTTCTGCTTAATATAGCTACATTGGTGTTCGTATATTCGAATTTTGAAATTTCTAATTGTACGTCCTATATAGAATCTTTCACAATTGTTGGAGTTGTTGTTTTCAATCAATTTTCCATTGCTATTGTTGGTTTCATATGAAACTAATGTTATGACGATTCGCGTTTACTCAATAGGTTTTCATTTCAACCTGTGAAAAGTTAATTTTTAATTTCTTCATAAAGTTATGAATATGAACTCTCACCAAGTAAATGTCAATTCAATTCAATATTTTATTCCTCCTTATGTATACATATGTAAGGGAGGAAAGCCACTTAAATTGTGGAAATGATCATAAATAAAGATGGGTGAAACTACATAATTATTTCGAATAGATAAGATATATAAATGCGGGCCCATTACTTGCAATTTTAAGTTTGAAAGTGATGAATTACCTATACCTGGAGGAGATCTCCGAAAGAAACTCATAGCAGACCAGTCGAATCCGGGGTTTGAACCCTGTGCCTTCTGCATGCGCATGTCTATAGGGATAAAAATACATCAGGAAATTCATCGGTTTTTATTGTGAATACAATTGGAATGATTCAAAATGATGACAGATTTCTTACAATCGTGTTCTAATATACAACAATATTATAATTTGTTTTAATTCTTAAAATATTTATATAATGGAGAGAATATAAACTTCTGGTACAGAACAATTATTGAGTAAAGTTCGCAATTGGAAACTTTCCATAACATTCAGAATTTCTTTATGGCCACTGAAAATGAATAAATCGCATGTCTTAATGCCATCGCTGGAAGAAGCCATCCGAGAAAATGAAGTTCACCTGTTCTGCTTTTAGTATTGTGTTGATGTGAAGATTTATTTTTAGTTTTATAGCATGTTGTTATTTTACGACGCACATCAATCACTTTTCGAGTCAAGATAAAAGGTATAATGGAGAAGAAACAAGAGGTCCTTTTATAAAAAGATGAAAGATCATTAGCTATTCCTCAAAATGAAACTGGAATAAAAAATGGAACTGACATATTTATTGCCTTGATAACGTTAAATCAGTTTTAGCGGTTTGATTTCATTTCTTGTTGAAATGTTTTTCCGCCACTCTAATATCCATAAAAACGTACAAAGTGAGGTTGAATTTCCTGTTTCTATAGTAATAGTGACTTCACCAATATGAAGCTAAATGAGGAACATTGTGAAACATTTTTGTTGCTGTTGCGTGTTTCCAAAAATGTTTCCAAATGTTCCTTAAAATTTCCATAAGTATCGGAAACAAATTTTGAATGTTTCTACTTGTCACCCTTCAAGGTACGATTCCACCGGAGGAACATTTTTGTTGCTGTTCCTTGTTTCCGTAAATGTTCCGAAATATTCGCAAATGTTCCTTAAATTTCTTTATTTTTCGGCAACGAATGTTGAATGTTCCTACTTGTTGCCGGTTTCCATTTCGAGCGGTAAACTTCAAAAGAAAATAGGAAAATTTTGTGAAAAAATCCGTGTTGCTGTCGCAGTGGAAACGTATCGAGAACGCAACTAGTAAACATTCGTGTCGCAGATTTTCAGTGTGCAGTGAAGTACGAAAACGAATAAATATATAGGGTAAGTCTGGGAGAGATGGCCCCCTGTTTTTGAAACAGCTCTTAAATTGAAACTACGTGAGATTCTGAAACGAATTTTTTTTTGTGTACAAGCTACATACATATATGAATAGAATAAATGTAAAAATTCATCAAAAAATAGAGAGATTTTTCCAGAAAAAAATAAAAAACAATTTTTCAAAATGGGCCATCTCACCCAAAGTATGTGGGTGAGTTGGCCCAAGCGTTATGGGTGAGTTGACCCGAGCAGATATGAATTTACTAATGTTTTTTTTTAGATAAAACTTTGCCGCAAAGATCACATAGGTTCACATATTTCGAACAGTTTTCAGTGGCTGTGCACACAATGGATCCAGTCATCTTTTTTCGATGTATGTGCATACTGATCTCCACACCCGATGCATTCGGTATCGTCTTCGGAAACACCTCCTTCCGATTCTTGCAGTTCGAAGTCAGTTGTATCTTCATCTGTAGTAGACTCATTTGATATTTTCTTTCCTTTTGGCCTCATATTTTCGGCTGCGCCTATATTCTTCACTCTTTCCTTTCCCTTCTTTATATTTTGAGTTTTTTTTTTGCTCTCTTCCATTTTTGTTTTTCGATATGTTCTGGCGATGTAAGAATGGCGGCAACTTGCTTAGCACGTTTTCTTACTTTTTCGGTGTTCGCAGCTGAAGTGCTATGTACTGGATTCAGTCTGTCCAACATCGTACCTGGAGTAACATTGATTGTGACTTCGTTAGTGCTGGAGCACTCACGGAGTACAGTGTCTACAACATTTAGTTCAGAAGTTGGTGTCTCTTCTCGATCATTTGAAACTTCAGCTCCATCTACTGCTATATTGACATCATCTTCAGGACCCAGAAAAGCATAATCCGGTCAAACACGTTTTCAGCTTTACCTTTAGTTACTTAACGCTTTCGCTAACTCATCACATCATGGGATAGATGGCCCACGAGCCATCAATCCCAATGTCCAGCTGAGCCATCTCTCCCGACCATAAGGGAGAGATGGCTCATCTAAGTTTTTTTAGAAACATCGCTAACATATCGACAATAACCGCCTAACCTTACATTGTATAACCTACAAATTTACTGTTACTTGGAAAATAGGCTTAAAAATGCATTGTTATTTGAAAATTTCAACACGATGTTAACGTCTCAGAATTTTTCAAGCCTTCAAAATATCATTGTTTGCATTAACTCACCTATTTTTCAAATTTCTTAGGAACAAACTACCACACACCTGTTCTAACCGAATTCGTGATAAATGGCTACCGGCACGCTTACGATCATTGTTTTATGCGCACAGATATTACGATGGGTCATCTCACCCGGTGTACCATCTCTCCCGGAATTACCCTAGCTACGTTTCCACATGGAGGAACATTTTTTTTGCTGTTGCTTGTTTCCGAAAATGTTCCAAAATTTTCCTGAATGTTCCTTAACCCTCTCGCTCACCTTGTCCTCAGTTGAGGACAACCTACTTTGGATTTTTTCCTATGAAGTACCGCTTGCTCTTACTTTTCTGTCATATTGTCCTCAGTTGTGGATATCATATTCTTCCAAATGAATATATATGCTGCCATCTACAAGCTGATGAAAAAAATATTCATGCATTTGAAATATAGGTTTCCGTAGGGTAGCTATGACAGCAGTGTAGCGCTCTACTGTTTATTTTTTTGTTGGCTATATTCGTTAGACCATGTGTTTGAAACCTGTTTGTTTACGTTCAAAATAAGTGTGGACTTGTTTCAAAGCAATTGCGGTAGGTGATTTTTGTGCATATTGTAATCAGCGATTTTTGAAAGTGTGGCGTACTAGTTTGAGGACATTGTGAACTAGAGGTAAAGGCAACATCTGGGTGAATAAAACAGCACTTTTATTTTAATTCTGCAAAAGTTAAATTTTATACACTTCAGTACTTCGAAAATGGACGCAAAAATAATATGAATATATTTAATAAAATAAACAATGAAACATATTGATATTTTACCATTTTAAAAATATTTCTGAATTTTTTTCCCTCCATCAGCTCATGATGTCCTCAATTGGGGACATATCATAGTGCCCAAACGGAGCATTTTCAAAATCTGAATTTAACATCAAAAATTTTCTAAAAATCATAAGTTGCATTACAGTAAATTTCAGATTTTTTGCTCCAATAGTTTTAATTCGTGACCGAGAGGGTTAATATTTCTTTTTGTTTCGGCAACAAATGTTAATTGTTTCTTCTAAATAATATGCAACTATTGACAATTTTAGTTTCAGCAACAAAATGTTCATCAGTGTTCTTTCGGTGGAAATTTAGCTTAACAGTTTAATGTTATACAATATAAGGATGAATGTAAGAGTGTATAATTGGAATTTGGACGCACGGTTGGCAGCAGTACTTTTTTAGTTTTCTCCCTCTTTTTTTCAAACATTGTGAAAATATAAGAGATTACCGTGAATGTTTGAAAGTTGGTTATAAAATCGCCATTAGTAGGAGGTATCGAACAATCATATTACAGCAAATTTCTTTCTTCTTTCTCTTCACAACCGCATTCCCTAATTTAGTTCCACGAAATGACGCATAGAACATACTTATTTCTATATAGATCTACCTATAGATATAAATTATTTCTATAGATCTATAAGATATAAATTACTTCAGTGCATTGAAAACAGACTTTTTGTATATTTTCTTTCAAAATCATCGCTGAAGTAACTAGAAGAATATATATTAAAATAATTCGCTGATTACCTAAAACATGACTTATACTTTTATGTTGGATTTCATTTTCATACACAAGTAGAAATGTGCAACGTCATCTTAATTTGTGAATCAAGGTGCCCACTTTTTCAACTTTAAGTATAACGGTATGATTTATATTATTAATCTGAAATTTGAAGTAGGCACTTAAACCTACATATAATAATGTAACTGATCCTGAAAATAAGAATTTCAAAGCGTTCAACCATCTAAGTATAGATTTTAATAGCACCTGACGTTTCTTGGTTACAGTGATCGATCGACTACAGGCATTTTCATGTTGTACAACCGTAAAAATGACAATATGATGTCATTATAACATGACTCAATCAGTAAGTTTTTTTAGAACTTTTGAGGAGTGAATTCAGAGTAATTTTAATAAATTATGAATTCACAATTGATGCACTAAATGATTATAATAATATTAACACATATAGAAATAAAAATGAAGGTGAAATATTGTTCTGAAAGAGATCGCCCTTGGAGAAAAAAAAGCTTATAGGTATTCAATTTTAGTATCTCAACTTTCTTTATTAATTCAGTTTTATTTCTTTATTGATACCTACATATTCCACTTAATTTATTCACTGATTTGAATTGATATAACGTTATTCCTATATTTTATAGACAAAAGAACACCGGTAAGCTACAAATTTCAGCTCATATATATATATATATATATATATATATATATATATATATATATATATATATATATATATATATATATATATATATATATATATATATATATATTTATACATCAAAAAGAGTTCGAAGATCATGGCCATACAGGAGGTCAAAAACAGATAAAAAACTCATGCACTTGACTGTTGACCTTCGATAAGTTACAAGCTGCAAAAGTCAATTATTTTAGTTGAAAAACGACTTTAAAGAAGCAATGAATGAAAGAATGTTCATAACAACTAGTTATCATAGATATCTACTTCAAAAAAATACTTAATGAAAATAAATGGTTCAGAAAGTTATAAAACAAGTCTCACAAGCTTTATCAATAATAATTTTTGAAAAAGAAGATGAAATTTGAAATGTTTAATAACTAAAGTGGTCAATAAATTCCGAGTTGAATACTTCCAAAAACCGCACATTATAGTTTAATATGATTCTCCAGCGAAGAAAACGTGCCGATCACCTCAATTTGCTTTATTTTTCAATGGAAAGGAATTTCAGCAAAACTGCACAAATCCTCACTTCAGAATCTCTTATTGTTGCCATGGCAACCAACGATACAGGCTTGCACCGAATCTGCAGACTGTATCGCAGTCAGCGCGTCAAATGATATGGGTGCAGATATGAAAAGTAGAAACTAGTGTTGGGATTAGGAAAACCAGCGGCGTAGCATACTGATCCAGAATTGTAAATTTAAAATGTCGTGGTAAAATCTGAAACGAACTTCATTATCTTCGAGACGACCTTAATATAATCATCGAGCTGGTGTAATATACAAATAGGTATACTCGAGTCAACTTTCAGTCTTCAATGTGTGATCAGTGCTGACCACGTGATCGAAGTGTGAAATACGAATTTGTGTTATGTTATTGGTGCCTACATTCAAGGGAACTTGATCAACATTGTTAACTTTGAAATCTGAAGGTTGATTCGAGTAACCTATACGGTTTGATTTATCTGTGGATTATAATTAATTGTCTTATGTTCGAATTCATTCTGGTAAGCTCTATAACTTAGTTTCAGAGGGATTGTCCTGGAATTGTTACGTTCGTTCATTACTGACCGTTCCATGTCAATCAAGGTTCAAAAAAGTTGGTTTAGTGATGGGTATAATGTTAAGTTGCAAGTTCCCCAGGGGCCTGTGCTTGGGTCACTAGTTTTTCTATTCTTTATCAATGATCTACTTGATTATGACGTTGCAAGTAGAATCAAAATTTTTGCAGGTGATACTGATATGCGAAATAAATGCCATGTTTCACTGAATGGTGCCGTAAGAATGCTCTCATTTTGAATATTGATAAAACAGACTGCATTTGATCAATACACGAGAGGTAGGAAAAGATATTTTTAAATTCTACTACACGCAACTGTTTTGATTTTATCAAAAGTAGAAAAAAGGTCAATTCGCTTAAATAGTTTAATTTATGAATTTCAATGAGGTACCTAATAGACCTTTCTTATTTAAATGTGTGAAGAATATGAAGCCTAATTTCAATTAAATCTAAATTTGTTATAGATACCACAAGAATCGGCGCTTGGGCAGCTCTCATTATATTTTTTATATGTGTTATATACCAATGCTATAGATACTGCTCAGAGACTGATGTAGAGACTATTATATAGTGATGATATGACAAATAAATGAGTTGAAAAAAAATTGGATACGCTCCTGTCTTCGTGAGTAATATGAACTAATAAAATTACCAAGGTTTAACGCCAACCTGAACAGTGTGCTAAAATCCAAAAAGATATTGACTGATTGATATTGTATATCAGAGCTCCGATTATCTCAACATTATCATCATGGGAATTTATTTGTGATAAAAGAAATAAGACAGGTCTCCTGAAGAGTGAGCGTGAAAAATTGTATAAAAATAGTTTAGGCAAATAGTAAACTACGTTAGATGATGAAATGGGTACACAAAACACGTGGACTATAAATCAGGTAACACAGAACATCGCATTTGCTAGGAAATTGCTTTTAGTTGAAATATTCTTCAGTTTTATTCAGAAATACTCTCGTTTAAAATATTTGTAATATAAATTATTGTCCGAATATTTTTCAGTCGTATTTTCCTCGAAAAAAGACTATTGTACTGATGTATCGAAAAGCAACACTTTAGGTGCGGCTTGGGAAAAAAAATCAAATTGTTAGGATTGTCGGAAAATTATAAAATGCATAGAAAATCTGTTTTTTTTAACAAAATGAATCCTAATAAAAATACACAGCGTATTAAACATACGCTATTAAATAAATTCAAGAAAAAAAATAATTTGTGAAGTGCATCGCGTGAGTAGGTAGGTATTGATAGCGAAGCAGGTTGAGATTGCAATTCGAACGGAATAGTCTCAACGAAATGCAGCGCGACCTACGAAGTTGCGCGAATTTTCAGAAACCACGAAAAAGTAAGAAATATAGGCGTACAACTGGCGGTGATTGAAAAAATTAACCCAAATTTTGATATTTCAGTTCTGCCTCGAAAACAGCCAAAAATACCAAATTTCAGCCCATTTGGTCTGATGAAAGCTGGAGATGCAATTATGTACCTGCTTTGAAGAAATATATAAGGAAAACACAAATATCTATATAAAAATGGCAGTATGTAAAAAATTTATCCAAATTTTGAAAGTTTTACTCTATGCCTTGAAAGCCATCCCAGATACACTTATTTGGTTCGATGGCAGCCAGTGGAGATGCCATTATGTACCGGGAAATATATATATATATATATATATATATATATATATATATATATATATATATATATGTATATATATATATATATATATATATATATATATATATATATATATATATATATATATATATATATATATATATATATATATATATATATATATATATATATATATATATATATATATATAGGTATACATATATATATATATATATATATATTTTTTTTTTATTTTTTTTTTTTTAATTTCATCGCATCAACCACAGAGGTTATTAGCGAACTTAAATATAGTATACAATTTGATGTCTTTAGAAAATTTTTACATTTTGGCTATATGAGTTCGAGGAGATTAATAGAGTTTAAGAAAGCTTTCACTGAGTTTATATTGCACTTGGGTCCTAGGATGTCCGCTATCGAGCCAGCTGGAAGGTTTGCTGCTTTTCGGTGTATCGCGTAGTGAGGGCAATTGACGAGTATATGTTCTACTGTTAGCTTCGTGTTGCACCGGTTGCATTTTGGTTCGGTTATTGGGCGACTAAACAAGTAGGAGTGAGTCAGATTTGTGTGACCTAGTCGCAATCTGGTTAGTAGTACTTGATCTTTTCTGTTTTTGGGGAGGTTCGACCAGGGTTTCACGTCATTTCTCACTTTCTTCAGCTTACTTGAACAAGATTGCCATTTATTTTTCCAGGCACTGAGCACTTTTGATTTGATGATACATTTGGCATCATTACTCACTATTACCTGAACAGATTGTACACTTTCACTGGTTACAGCTTCTTTGGCGAGTTGGTCTGCTTCTTCGTTTCCTGGCAATCCAATGTGGGATGAGATCCAGATGAATACGATGTCCTTTCCATATTGATGGGCTGAGCTGAGTTCTTCTTTTAGTTTAGAGATAAAGGGATTGCTGGTATGTATCCGCTGTATGGTATATATATATATATATATATATATATATATATATATATATATATATATATATATATATATATTGTATATATATATATATATATAATATATATATATAATATATATATGTATAATATATATATATATATATATATATATATATATATATATATATGTATATATGTATATATATATATATATATATATATATATATATATATATACCTATATACAAATAGGATCAATTTAAGGGTTGCAGGCAACGCAAAGAAGTCAGATCTTCTATAGCAAAAAACCTATATTTCGGTACAATATCTGCACTATCTTCAGGGTCAGAAAACAATATATTTGAGTACATATCCTATTCGTAACATGTAACAATGACTCGCAGCTATGTGATCAAAATTTAAACATAAAAAAGCAACCAACCAACATTCTCTTCCCTGTAACAAATTTAAATCGAAAAATGAGCTCAACACCATTCCAGTACATCAAATAAGCAAGGTCTCAAAGTGAGGTTACCTCCGCACATAGAACTGAATGGTTATAATGACAAAACAACGGAATAAAAAATTAAAACGCCGTGAAACACACCATCTTTACAGAATCAAAAATAGAAGAGAAACAAATTGAGGACTTAACTTATCATCTATCTGTTCTATATTCATATATATATATATATATATATATATATATATATATATATATATATATATATATAAATATTTATATATATAGTAGATATATATATATATATATATATATATATATATATATATATATATTTATATATCTACTGTCTTAAATGGAAAAAACTTCATTCGCACCTGACTGTTGACTCAGTTGAACAACTAATTAAATAATCAAAACTCACATCAAATTATAATAACATTTTGTTTAAACTCTAGAAAACCAATCGAATATTTGCAGAAATAATAAAAATTCATTTTGATGATTATAATTTTGCTTTACGATGTTGAATTTCAATTCAGATAAAAACTCTTAGTCTATTTTAGGTAGATAGGTGGGTATAAATTCACCAAAAGTCAACTCTAAATATACTTAGTTTATAGTTAATTAAATTATAACGTGAAAATTGAAAAAATTCGTTTGAGCTATACGAATCACACTTAAAACTTCTTCATGTTCTAAGACACTTACAAAACATCAAAACTATTTTACCTTCTACCCTTTGTAACAAATGATCCTTAATACGAAAACCTTGAAATATTTTTAGGGCAATCAGTGGACGTCAAAGACATAAAACTGTCAGAAAACGTTACACATTTTGCTAGAAGCTATTGAGAGAAGCCCGTAATATGAAAAGGGTTAGGACAACTTCAAGTAACGTGTCCTTGCGTCATTGTGGGTAAAATAGATATTTTACAGTTTTATAGCGTCCGCTTTTTATTCTTTTTAGACGTTCATTGTGCAACTTTCGGACGAGGTCAGTAGTTATTGAACCCTTCCGTTAAATCTTCTGTAAAAGCTTCCTTCAGTAGAGTCGAAAGAAATATTCTAAAAGATTCGTTTCTTGGTAGTTTCATGGAGTTGTTTGAAATAACACAAAGTTTTTCATGAATAATCGAGTTAAAAATATATTGTTTTGAGTGTGTGATGAGTAGTAATGATGTTCTTGTGGAAGAATATTGGATTTATTAAGCGGTCTAAAATCTATTGAGGCGAGTATACACTTTAAATCATTATATTAAACCTTAAGGCATAATAATATTTATATGCCTAGTTAGATGGTTCGATCAAGTGGCTAAATGATATTTTCATAGGTTATTCAATAAAACTGCATCTGTGAAAGTTTTGAAAATGATTGCTACTTCTGAATATTTTTCATATATTCTTATGAATCTGCTTATGCCTAGATATTTGTATTGAACAAATTAAAACCCTTGTATAGACGATTTCAACCACAGCCCTAAAATTATAAGAAAAAAGAATTATAATATTTACTATTTTGTACCAGCTGCTAAATATCAGTATAAATCACCTAATCATATGGCACCTAGATTGAATAATGCTCTCCCAACGGATTTGAAAAGTTCGGGATCCACTAATATACTCCTGGCAGAACATTGTTATTCCGTTCTTCTGTATATTGACTTTGTCAATACAGTTTCATGGCTGTCCTAATGAAATAAATAGTTTTTATTATTATTGCTATTATATATATATATATATATATATATATATATATATATATATATATATATATATATATATATATATATATATATATATATATATATATATATATATATATATATATATATATATATATATATATATATATATATATATATATATATATACAGTAACTCAAAAAGGTTGATCTGTACATACTAATTTAAAATCCTGTTGAGTGGTTTTAGTGTTTATTATATTACTTGTGTAGGGCTGTAATTTAGGTTTTGTTATATTTAATTTTAAAAGTTTTCAAACAAGAGTATTGTGCACATTCTGAAGTTAAGGTATTATTGTCTTATATATTATATACAATACATCCAATTTTCAAGAATTATTTTAGCTATCTTAGGTTCTCTTGGTGAAAGTCGTATGTTATAGTTCGTTTTTAAAGTTGGTAAAGAAGTGTACCTATCAAGTTTAGTTTTAACTTTATTACTTTATTGTCTCAAATACAATAAACAAATATTTAAGAATGATTTTAGCTATCTTTGTTTCTGAACAATTGCAAAGAAGCCTCTATGTAATAGGTACTCACAGGACTTCGGTCTGGGGAGGGGGGTCCGCACAAAAAAATTGGTCTAGTACCCCAACCTTTGTAAATCCACCACTGTCTATATATATTTATATTATATATATATATATATATATATATATATATATATATATATATATATATATATATATATATATATATATATATATATATATATATATATATATATATATATATATATATATATATATATATATATATATATATATATATATATATATATATATGTATATATATATATATATATATATATATATATATATATATATATAAATATTCATACACACACCGACAACGGTATATGGAGGGAGTTCTATGTTTCGTGTGCTCGTATTTCCATTCGCTAGTAGTTGTGTTTGATTAGTTTCAAATAAATGTCCTAGTTTACTTCATTATATAGCCACGAACGTGTCACGATAACACAAAAAATTCTGTTTTATATATATATATATATATATATATATATATATATATATATATATATATATATATACCTTATATATACATATATGTATATATATATATATATATATATATATATATATATATATATATATATATATATATATATATATATATATATATATATATATATATATATTTATTCGAATTGTTAGCTACGCCGTTCTGATGAGGACCAAAGAGTCCGAAACACGTGTCAACGGCTGCTTCCATATAAACGTTCTATACCGATAATTCTGCTCTACTTTTTTAATATTTTCCCGTGAATAATTTCTTTTCTGTTAAATAAATAGTACACTATTATTATTATTTTCGAACATTACATAGGTAAAGGTTTCTGTAGTTTCCCTTGCCTTCTAATGATAACAATTTTGAATGTTAATATTAGACTGAATAGCACGTAATAAATAACAAAGAGCAACCACATCCGAAAGAATTTTTAACAAGACAGATCAATCTTATCTATTCAATTTTTTCAAGTCAATAAATGTCAAAGAATTTTCAATTTTTTTCAAAAGTTTTGAATAACTATGAATGTCGTAGTGAAACGTCAACTCATTAATTAAATCGAGTTTTTTAAGATTCAACCAGCCTGTTATTGCTAATAATTATCAAGAGATTAAAAATAAATCACAGGCAACAACAATTCGAATAAATAATTAAATATTGCAAGCTGAAAATATGGCAATGATCCCAAACTACATTGTTTTATATTGTAAGTACCTTTTTTTATTTAAAAAATTTGAAATTCTAAATAAAAATTTCATTAAAAACGGCTACTTCCATATAAACGAACTATACCGATAATTTTTGCTTTACTTGTTTAATATTTCCCAAAACTAATTTTCTTTTTTAATGTTAATTTACTCTTTCTGAGATCTCTCGGATGGAATTAATCGCCTCCGTGGCAAAGTTTGACCAAATCTCCCATACCGGAGAGTTCAAACAATAAACCACAAATAAGTGATTTTCTTCCATAACAGAGGATTTTATTATATAAATTTCATTAAAAACGGCTACTTCCATATAAACGAACTATACCGATAATTTTTGCTTTACTTGTTTAACATTTTCCCAAAACTAATTTTCTTTTTTAATATTAATTTACTCTTTCTGAGATCTCTCGAATGGAATTAATCGCCTCCGTGGCAAAGTTTGACCAAATCTCCCATACCGGAGAGTTCAAACAATAAACCACAAATAAGTGATTTTCTTCCATAACAGAGGATTTTATTTATTAAACTATTTTCATCTCCAAATTTTCAATCCAATACTTAGCTACGCCGTTCTGATGAGGACCAAAGAGTCCGAAACACGTGTCAACGGCTGCTTCCATATAAACGTTCTATACCGATAATTCTGCTCTACTTTTTTAATATTTTCCCGTGACTAATTTCTTTTCTGTTAAATAAATAGTACACTATTATTATTATTTTCGAACATTACATAGGTAAAGGTTTCTGTAGTTTCCCTTGCCTTCTAATGATAACAATTTTGAATGTTAATATTAGACTGAATAGCACGTAATAAATAACAAAGAGCAACCACATCCGAAAGAATTTTTAACAAGACAGATCAATCTTATCTATTCAATTTTTTCAAGTCAATAAATGTCAAAGAATTTTCAATTTTTTTCAAAAGTTTTGAATAACTATGAATGTCGTAGTGAAACGTCAACTCATTAATTAAATCGAGTTTTTTAAGATTCAACCAGCCTGTTATTGCTAATAATTATCAAGAGATTTTATATATATATATATATATATATATATATATATATATATATATATATATATATATATATATATATATATATATATATATTATATAAGGGGTCCAGCTGTTTCACACCGCATCTGGATAATTTCCCTAATCCCAACGGCAGGCAACACAGGGACAGTTCAGCCCGACAATAGAGTGCATAAGCCTCGTCTCTAGAGAATACAAACAGCATCACACAGAGCAGGGCGTTACCGACCGCAGTTGGTCGATAACCCAATATGGCCGACCAACATGGTTCCAGGCATCGTCCAAATAAAAAACCAAAACCAGTGTCACCACTATTTGCGACCATATACCACCTAAATCAAAATTCACGCAAAATATCCTACGTTGTGATGTATGTGAATATACAAAAATATGTGCTGATGATGTGTTGACGATGTCGTGTCAGATCCGTTGACCAAGTGCGACTGTGCTGCTATTTTATATCCGTTGAGGTAGGTTGTAACGAAAACAATTGAATGGCAGTTCCCGGAATCGGGTTGTTGCGATTCCGGTTGCAGAACGGTTTTTATTAGCACCTCGTAAACTATTTATAGATACCTAATTCTAGTTGACAATTTTAGCATATTGGAGACAATCAAGATTCGCCTATTTTTTTTTTATTGAGAATGTTTTATATCCGAAACTTTTCTATATCATATTTGAAGAATTGCATTAAATCAATAATGGTAGAAAAATTATTATGTGTAATATCAAAATGCAGATATTTATAATATTTAGTTCTTGACCTTGAAATTTTTAAGAAAAGTACCTATTCATCTATAACAACAATATTTTTCATAGGTAGATTTTTCAGTATCCAACTACTTTATACTATATATATATATATATATATATATATATATATATATATATATATATATATAAATATATATATATATATATATATATATATATAGGTATATATATATATATATATATATAAATATATAACTATGAATAATTTTATATAATAACATATTTCATTCAAGAAATTATTGTTATACAATAAGATTGAATACTGAAAGAACAGAAAAATTTTAACTTTTTATCATTTAATGATATATTTACCTATTATAGGTAGGTATATAGTTTTCCTGAAAATATCAATCCTTGTAATACATTCCAGGAACTCAGGAAGATAATCAAATAGTTGCAAGCTCATATAGAAATGAGATTTTTCTGTTAAACATAAATAAAAGTTTCATTATTATCAGTATTGTTATAATTTTCGTATCTAGGTATCCTTCAAAATAAGCTGGATGGAGACTTATAAAAATTAACACTCTCTCTCTCTCTTTCGATATATATATATATATATATATATATATATATATATATATATATATATATATATATATATATATATATATATATATATAACTTTTTGATAAATATTAGCAATAACAGGCTTGGTGAATTTCGAAAAACTTGATTTTATTAACAATTCAACGTTTAGCCACGACATTCGTGGCTTTTTCAAAACTTTTTATATTTTTTCAAGCCACCATTTAAAAAGTTTTGAAAAAGCCAGGAATGTCGTGGCGAAACGTCAACTTTCTAATAAAATCGAGTTTCTTGAGATTCACAAGGCCTGCTATTGCTAATAATTATCAAAAAGTTAAAAACAGTTCACAGGCAACAAAAGTTCAAATAAATAATTATATATATATATATATATATATATATATATATATATAATATTTATATTATATATACTATAGGTATAAAAAAAGAAAAGACTGAGTTCTTTATATTATTCCAGATCCAAAAATATTTAAACAAAATAATGGAACCAAATAATCGAAAATCTCATGAATCAAATGTAAGAGTACTTAGTAAGTATATATTTTCAAGCCACCATTTTTTTTTTTTGAAAATTGTTATGTTTACGTGAAACACTAGATAACTGAATTTTTTGTGTCTCTGAGAATGAATTAAGTAATTAACTGATAATATTTAATAGTTAAATTGTATAAGTCATCTCATTGTTTCGCTGGGTCAAACTATAGTTATATTCAACCCAATTTACCTCTGATAAATTTTAAATGTTTATATACCTAAAGCAAAAACTACAATTGTTGTGTTGAATGAAAAAGTATTATCAAGAAGGAATTCCAAAGAAACTAATAAATTTGAGCGACGGGTAATTAATTTTGTTGTGATGTTCAATCTTTTTAAATTTTTAAAATTTTAGGACGATTTTTTATTTTTTTAATAATTTGTAATATTTGATTGACGGAAATGCATTCCAATTTTTTTAACGGAACACTCATTTGACATTAATTATACGGTACAAAATGTATTTTATGCTCTCCATTATTTCATTAAAACCTCTAATGGATAGGTATAAGTATATCAATAATTCTCAGAAGTTTTAATCCATTATTAATTACAGAATTATTATTAATTACAACTTCATTCCATCCGATAAATGAATATATTAGTTAAGTATTCGATTCGCAGTATATTTATGCAAAATATAAGCATTAAACTTAATTAATTAATATAAAATTTTCTGATTATAGAACATTGAACGTGCTATTACATTTTATGCATAACTGAACAACGTGAAAATTTTAAGCTTCACTGCATGAATTTATGGTAAACGAATAAAGTTTATGCTTTGATAGTTATCTCTAGAATATGTGTTAGTTATTGCCCATTCGGCGTCATACTAGCTCAGTTACTTATTCAGAACGCAAGACTACTTCGCGTTAAATTCTCTTTTTGTGAAGGAGCAGATCTGACTCGATTTCAAATATTGTTCATATATCCTGAGTTTTCAATGGAAACAATAGTTCCATTTACTGACAATATAGGTAGGTATTCAAATACAGTTGAATTGATTGAACGTATCTGAAAGTAAATCTACAACCGACGGAACACAAAAAGCAGATAGTATAATTATACCTACACAGAACGAAAAACGTACGTGAATATAATGAATAAAACCATTGAGATAATGTATTCGGACATCAATTTTCAACCGATGCTCAAGTTCATTGATTCAATGTATTATTATTGATTGCTTGATGTTCAAGTGATTATATCAATCCCCGAGAGGCATTGATTTCATCACCTGGATTTCAAAACAAAGTACATTCTACTAATGACCTTTGTGTATCAGTCAATCAACATCCAGCATGATATTAATGTTTTCTGTACATCAACCGATCACCTGCAGTCATTGAATTAAGGAATCCAGGACATTGACTCAATCAGCGATACATTGATTCTAAGCCATGCGCACAATGACTTTCGAACATCGTTCAATGTTCGAAGACGTTAATATAATGTAAAAATACATCAATCTGAGCCTACTGGTTGCACCTTTTGTTTTCATAAATAAAATAGACTAGACTTATATATATATATATATAAATATATATATATATATATATATATATATATATATATATATATATATATATATATATATTATATATATATATATATATATATATATATATATATATATATATATATATATATATATATATATATATATATATATAATATATATATATACATATATATATATAATATATATATATATATATATATATATATATAATATATATATATATATATATATATATATATATATATATATAATATATCTATATATATATATATATATATATAAAATATATTTATATTTATATATATATAAATATATTATATGTATATAGTGACAGGTTTATAATTGCCAATAGGAAAAAAATGTCTATATATTATTGCTAATGCTCCAAGCAATTATGATGGCACTGTCGAACGAGTACGTTGCAAAGATAACTACAAACAGACACAAAAGATTCATTGAATTGGAATAATACAATTTATTTTTCAAATATTGACATAAGATATGTGTTTTACTGTATACAATTCCTGGATTAGCGCGAGGTTTAAAAAAAAGTATTCAATAAACGACTTAAACATAATACTTTCTGGAGAAAAACTTAAATTGGAAACATAAATAATATTTAAACAACTATTAACAGCTCTAATAACATTGAAAAACTTATATCTAATTCCATCGAAGTATGTATATAACTCTCCTTGAATTTTTGTTATATCTTCGCCAATTTCGAACACAAAAGATTGAATTGAAGTTTTCTGCGAATTCAAAATGTATATTTATTCTTCAATTTCTTGTGGTGTTTTTGCAAGATATAAAAATGAGTGCTGTAAGTGAAAATTTTTTGGTATGCATTTTTCCAGTAATATCGTTCTTTACAACTTTGTTGGTGGCTGCTTCATCTCGCCCATCTAGAAATAAAAATATATTATGGTCAAAAATGAAAAAGGTGAATTCCAGATTTTAGAAAACTGATTTTCTTTTTCATTGGGACTTTTTAATGAAATGAGTATGTTATGAACTTTAAATGATGTTCACGAAATATGTATCAAATTATTCTCAAGCTCTCATTTGATTTCATAACAAATGAAAAAAGTGTTCTCTTTCAACCCTGACATAGAATAATAATATCAAGCTCTTTTTGAACTACTAACATTAGCATCACGGGGTGAACACCATTCACTGAAATACACAATCTACACAAGCAGATACTTACTTTCCTCGATATTTTCGATTTCCAATGGGCCTAGTAAATACTCAATCGCCTTGTCTTTGACATTGCCATTGAACAGAAATGCAATAATTTTTCACAGTTTTTGAGAAAAAAATTATCATTTTTGTTCTTCATGGTTGAGTCCATATCGATCTAGAAGTAAAGTTATAATAGTTAGTTGCAACTATAGCTATATTATACCTATTGAATGTAATAGGTAATACATGAAATTATACAAGATAAAATTAAAAATCATGAAAAATATACTTGTTGACCATGGACAATTTAATATATTACATAAAATGAACAAGGAAAATTCTTCAATAATTTAAAAAAAAACATACCTACGCCACAGTTGCAAAGTAGACATCTTATGTCAGAAAGTTTGTATTCTAGCGACGGGTTTCTGCATTTTCGATCTCAGCGGTGAATTGTTGGTTTCCAATATCTTTGGTGGATGGCGCTCTGGGTTGTTATACAGATAGTTGTCCGACCATGATTTGTATTGAGGAAAAGTAAATACTGAATTAATATGGAGGTGCTTGGAATATTTCGGGGTCTACTTCAGATCCAGATCACACTTACAAGTATCGTCACAACCTGCAATAAATGATTATTTTTCAAGGTGATGTTGAAATAGTGTAGACCGTCAAATTTTAGTGAATAGTAGATTTTTTGTAAATACAATTTTCTTTTCAGTAATTTACTGAATTTACAGGGGTATTTAGCAAAACAATGTATGAGCAAGTTCGATTATTGAGCATATCTATTTCTTATAGCAAAATTCATAGTAGTTCTCGAAATAATATAAAAATTGTTCAAAATGCAATATATTTATATATTTTTACTATAAGCGCTCG
>JARQZK010002328.1:0-97500 GCA_030704885.1 Cynegetis impunctata | reverse complement strand
ATCGTTGAAAAAAGATGTTGAGATTAATTCAATTAAGCAGTAATTTATCCGAAACTTTACTTTCTATGCCGCGAATAAAAATCGATTTTTAAGAAATATTGTTGCTCCTCCATTGTACCTTCAAATATATTCAAATATCTGCTGTGTTGATTACATTTACCAATTAATTGGTTGTTTCTTAAACAAATGAGCAATTTAAATATACAAAATTCAGTTGATAATTAATTTAAATACATATTATTACATACATTTTATCAAAATCTCAAATATGTTGCGAGCATTGTCCTGCAGTTAGTAAAAAAAACATTATAATGGTGCAAATCAAATATCTATTTTTTCTTCAAAAGATCCTTGACCTGATGTTTCTAAAACAGACAAATATGACTCATTTAAGCAAATGGAAGCCCTGTTTGTAGAAAGTTACTTATCCTTCAATAAATTAACAAAAAGTTTTCTTTTTTTGAAATATTCAAACATAATTATTTGGGGATCACTCTAGCGTGTTAAAAATATACATATCACGAAATTCCACAACTAGTTGGATAAATTGTAGATCAAGGAGAGTTAAGCCATGCTGCGTGTGGCGAGAGATATATCACTTTATTTAAGTACACGCGTATATCTCCCAGTGCAGTTTACAACTGAAATCAAAAATACCACATTCCCTCGAGGCTTTGCAGGTGACATTTCGATGATATTTGAGACATTATTCGAACAAAATCTGTATTTTCTTCCTATATAGAAACAACTGTTGTTTTCTTATGTCTTATGTAAGCTGAGGAATAACATACTGAGTCAACAAAAACAAATCCAATGCTAAGGAAACCCATAAATTAACTGAAACATATACTAAGCAACAAATTAGATTAGTCAGTGCTATTTCTAAGATTGGAAACAATAACTAGGTACATGTTTATTTGATATTATTTGATATATTCTGGGAAATTATCCATCAAACTATCAAATTCTTCAGTTACCCAACACGGATTTTTTCACAAATGTTTTCTATTTTCTTGTGAAGTTTACCTCTCAAAATGGAAACCGGCGACAAGTAGGAACAGTCAACATTCGTTGCCGAAAAATAAAGAAATTTTAAAGAAACTTTTAAGAACATTTACGAAAACACGCAACAGCAACAAAAATGTTCCTTCGGTGGAATCTTAGCTTGAAGGGTGACAAGTAGAAACGGTCAACCTAGATTGCCGAAACATAAAGAATTTTTAAAGAATATTTAGGAAAATTTTCGGAAACACGCAACAGCAACAAAAATGTTCCTCAATGTCCTTCTGTAGATGTAGCTTTATATGCTGCTAATACTGATCTTCGACTTTCAGATCAGAAATTAATTCATTTGGAGTAATTGAAGTTCAATTCCTGATTTTTTCGAACTAACACCATGTCTTTCAAATTATTCTCCAGTAGGTACCTAACATTTATTGTTTGGGTGACCTCTATCTATGTTCTTACTGTACAAATTTATCGCCCGGCTTTACCTTCAATAAAAAATCACACAAAGGGCAAAGCAACCCTAAAATATGTAGGTAGTCATTGTAACCCTTCTGAAATAAAACTGATTATAGGTGCCATATATCCTTTGGAGGACGAAGAGACCATTTATTTTTTGAAATGCTTCTCACCGGTGCCAAATTTTGTTCAGTTGTGCTCTAGCTTCTAACTGATGAACACGATACTACTCAGTTTTTTTATTCTGGTAAGTGATATATTTTATGCACTTTTATTGCTAGCTGTATAAACTTGGGGGAAAGTTATTATTTATAGGATTACTAGATTATTATTGAAATACATAGTAGTTGAATTATACTGTAAGTCCCCATATATTTCTGTTATTGGATTGTTTTTCTACTTGGAAAATAGGCCAGATTCTATTTTATATTGATATGTATTATTTTTTGTAATTAACAAAAATATATTAATGTTACCCCTGGTTGATAGACAATAGCTTAAAAATTGATGTTTTGGTCATTGGTAAATATGTAGTTACACTGATGATGTATTAAAAAGACCGGGTAATTATAGAGTTATGTCCATAGTAACGGATTTTGATGAAATTTCGGATTCTTGCGTATTTTGGACAGCTAAAGCTGAATATAAACTCAGATTTTGTCACTTTCTTTTTTTCAAGCAATTAAGATAACCTGACCTATTCTAACCTCTTTAACTCAACCTCCGAGTTCAAGAAAATATCGAATTCATGGGTTAGATGAATTTTGAATTGAAAAAATGGTTTTTCAATATAAAATGTATCTATTTAATGAATTCGATACTTTCTTACACTAGGAGGTTACGTTAGCGAAGTTAGAATAGGTTGGGTTAGCTTAATTTTTGACAAAAAAAAGGTGAGAAAGCGACAAAATCTGAATTCATATTCAGCCAAAATAAGCATCAAGAATCCGAAATTTTTTCAAAATCGGTTACTCTGGACATAACTCTCTAATTACCCGGTCTTTTTAATACATCATCAGTTTCTTTAATCAATAGATTTGCAATGACCAAATCAATGTCTCAACGCTTTAAACAGTAGGTATAAGGTTCGACGTACGTAGCATTATAAAAAACACCAAACTAATTCATTCGTCAAGGTTGCCAAATTCACACGCTTTTAGTCAGAGAAGAAACAATACAATTGTATGCCGTGGTAAAATCTAACTCCATAAGATAGAATTTTTAAATTTTTTTTAGTTCAGTTTTATGTTTGAAAATGTATGTTTTTTGATTGTTTGACTAATTTGGATGTATGTGAGAGCGATTATTTCTTTATTTTTATGGAAGTTATATTTTGAGTGTAATATCTAAATTTAATCTCATTTTATGTAAGTTATCAAGTTTACTATACTGCAAGCATATCATTGTATTTTTACACACTTGAAGACCTGAAGAAGGTCTCAATGTTTGAAATAAAACGTAAAAATTAAAAAAGAAGGGTTCACTAATTATTTAACCTCTTGATCTGCTTCACCCAATAACTAGATTTACAAATGATAAAATTCATATACTTATATTAAATAAAGACGGATTTAATGATACGTAGGTAATAAGTGTATATGTTTATCCAACATGTGCAGTAGCAGTGATCAATATCATCCTATAAAAATAAGAAGTTTTATGGACAGCAATTAATGAAGCTTAAGTGGTAAATAAAGCTCAACACCAACAAGTTCTGATTTACGATATGTAATAAAAAACGCTCTTACGATGTGGAACCTTAGCCACATAAAATGTTGGTTGATACAAGAAAAGCTTTGTTTGGATACCTATAATAATAAGAAGAATTGAGTGTTGAAGGTATACCACCTATTTTATCAATGGGGTTGAAATTTGGCGTGTGGATTGATTTAATGTTAGGAAAAAAATTTATTTTACTTACGGAATTTTCATGTTGAAGTATTGAGCGTTTTCGATGATTTTCAAACATTACACATATCTACAGCTACTCGAAATTCAGATAGCTGAAAATGTGAACGTGAACTCAGTTGATACTAGGGAGGTGCTACATGGGGAAATCTTTCACCGCCGCTATTTATATTAGAAATTTCAAGCGTTTTTGCTTGTTTTCCAACTCAGTGCTTTTTTTCAGCTCCTCGAAATAGACTCATGGGTTTAAGACTTTGCATGCAAACCAATAAAAAAATCTAGGCGAAATACAACCCACAAACAAGAGTTTTTTTTCGAAGCTTCTGCTATTTTAGAGATATTCAGCTCAAAATATAGTTACTACACAATTTAATCCTTATGAATGGTTAATGATTGTGAGAATCATCAAGAAAATAAATCTTGATGGGTCATGCGCCCTTTCATAAGGTCAACGTTTTGGCTTGCGCCGTTGATAGATTCTAAAATAAAAAATTTATTTTTTGTTTAGTTTGAAAAATTTTTTGTTGTCTTTAGTTTTTCTGTGGCTGTGAGAGGTAAAGAGAAGAAAATAATAAATTATTTTCTGTAATTCATTAGACCTAGAGAATCGATGGTACTAAAATTTTTAAAATGATCTAGTAGAATCTAACTCTATTTCTTGCTTCTATTAATTGAGACTGTTTACTTTTGTAATCGTTACTTATATTTACATTTGTTTAAATTGTAAAGTATAATACCCTGTAGATCTGTAAGAAAGCGTTTGTAAATTTTATGTGAAATATTAAGAATATCAAATTATAAGGAGCAGCCTTTATATACCTATATATACATTTATATATATTTATATATATATATATATATATATATATATATATATATATAAATGGTATATTAGGTATATAGAGGCTGCTCCTTATAATTTGATATTCTTAATATTTCACATAAAATTTACAAACGCTTTCTTACCGATCTACATACTATATATATAGTTATATATATATAATATATATATATATATATATATATATATATATATATTATATATATATATATTCGAATTGTTGTTGCCTGTGAACTATTTCTAATCTCTTGATAATTATTAGAAATAACAGGCTTGTTGAATCTTAAAAAACTCGATTTTATTATAAAGTTTCGCCACGACATTCGTGGCTTTATCAAAACTTTTTTCAAAAAAAAAAAATATTTGATAAAACCACGAATTACGTGGCGAAACGTCAACTTTTTAATAAAATCGAGTTTTTTAAGATTCAAACAAAGCCTGTTATTGCTAATATTATCAAGAGTATTATATTATAATATATTATATATATATATATATATATATATATATATATATATATATATATATATATACCTATATATCTCAATTAGTGTGAAGATATATATATATATATATATATATACAGGGTAGCGAGAAAGTGTGGCGACAAGATATTTCTTTAAGACGATTAAACGTATAATCATCAAATTTCTCTCATATATGAATTATTTGAAGAGGTGTTATTAAGTGGCCGGCAAGATCTCCAGATTTGACTCCACTTTATATCAGAAATAACTGATTCAAAAACTCTCAAATGTCTTGAGATACAACCAATTTCTCCATAAATTATGAAAGATTCTATTCAAAGCTTCAAATACAGATTGTATTATTGCTAAGACACAGGTGACCAACATTTTAAGCTCATGTTATAGGGAAACTATTAATATTTTCGTAAATAAGTATGAATTAAAAAGTTACATATTGTGTATCTTGGAAAAATGTTTCTCTTATTTTTTTTAGTAATTTGGTACGTACCTATTCTGTATTTTTGAAAATAGGACGAAATCAGCTTTTCTACGATATATCACTCGACCTTCGGTGCTATTTAAAGAAATTCAAGATATATATATATATATATATATATATATATATATATATATATATATATATATATACCTATAATATAATTCAAATAACTTGTCTTTACGTAACAATAACAGTCCATTTGACTTAGAAAACCCACTTTATGAACAGTTAACGTTTCGTCACGTCAGTCTAGACATTCTCAAAACTTGTTTTACTTAAGTTGTACTCACAATCATTTCTATCAAATTAATTAGTGTGAAGATTCTGAAAGAACAATTATAATAGATCACATTCAAATATCAAATGATGTTCACTATAAAACCCCTAATACTAAGGGCACAACGCAACATTTTATCGGGCAATTATTCATTTCCGACCATCCAATAATATCTGCTGAAGTTTTAATTCGAAATTTAACTTTTGTATATCTAGTCACATAAATTCGAGACATGTGTATAAAACGATCCTAGAGCAATCTTCAAAGGAAATTATACAAAGTGAATTGCTTAATATATTCAAGTAATATTTCTTATTAGTCAAGGGCAGCTGTGCGTTCCTCCTTAGTCGTTACAATATTGCTCTCCGCCTTGAACCTTTGGGTACACTTGAACGCAATAATGGCGGCGTAGCCATCTTCCAAAATATGAGTTATCCTAACTGGAAGAGAATGTTTCTTATTCTCCCTTAATGGTTTATTAAGGAATTGCCAGAAAGAAGAAAGTGAATATTATATATATATATATATATATATATATATATATATATATATATATATATATATACAGGGTTTATTTCACTAGGTTAATGTCAACATTTAATAACTATTTGCATAAAACATTTACTATTCATTAAAATACACTATAGTTTACGCGTTTCGACTTCTAGTCATTTTCAAAACAATTTTCACAATTAATTCAATATTTAAAAGTCTCTTTATTACACAGCAAGGTCGTCGATGTCATACTGGTTATCTCACGTGATTAACTCCTCCTCTTCATTTCGTATTTTCTCGGTTTTCTCGGTTTTCTCGGTGAATGATGTTATGGTATATTCTTCCGAAGTTTTCAATGTCAGCTCTTGAGTTTAATGTTGTTTTTTCTTCTCTTTGGATGGCTATATTATTTTCCATTATGTTTCTTTTTTGTTGTTGTTTTTTCTCTTCCAATAATTTTCGTATTTTTGAAATCAAAACGAATGCAGTTTGTTCAATTGCATGTTTGCCAGCGCGCGGTTGTTTTTTTGTTTGTTCGTATAGAGTATTCATGTTCGTATAATCTTCTGTTCAAATACTGTTTTGTGTTACCTATATAACACGTATCACAGTCAATACGATCTATTCAATAGATTGTATGTGTTTCGTTTTGTCGTTCTATTTTAGTTTCATTTTTGTATATAACGAGCCAGTTATTTTATTAGGTTTGTGGCCTATTTTTATATTGTACTTTCTTCAGGACGTTACTTATTTTGTAAGATATTTCTGGTATGAATTCCATTCCCACGTTATTTTATGTCCAAATCGACATTTTCTGATTTTTGGCTATTTTTGGTTATAAATTTGTTGTATTCTTTTTTAATAATTGGTTCGTAAAATTTTTTTGGATAATCGTTCTTGTCTAATACTTCTTTTAATTTTTTTTATATTTTTAGGTCTTAACTCAGGGTTGGATAGTTTAACTGCTCTATCTGTGAGAGAATTCACAACACTTTTCTTATATTTCATAGGTACGAGTGAATTGTAATTAAGGTATCTTTCCGACCAAGTCTTTTTGTTGTACCAATCTGTGATAATTGAACCATCTTCTCTTCTAATTAAAGTCATATCTAAGAAATTTATTTTGTTGTTTTCTTCTACTTCTTTTGTAAATTGCAATCTATTATGGTATGAGTTGAAGGCCTTTAATAAATCCTCAATATGTTCAGGTTTTATTGATGTTATACAATCATCTACAAATCTCTTGAAGAATTTTGGTTTATTTTCTAAGTTGTTTATAACCGATATTTCAAGTTCTTCTAATACTAAGTTGGCTATAGTTGAGGAAATGGGTGAACCCATTGCTGTGCCATAAACTTGTGAATAGAATGATTCATCAAATTCAAAATAAGTAGATTTTAAACAAAATTCGACACCTTCCTTGATTCTTTTTTGGTAATACAGTATGATTTTTTAATTCTTCCCATTTTTTATCTATTATATTTATTGCTAATTCTATAGGTACATTTGTGAATAGGGAAACTATATCTAGTGAAACTAAAATGTAAGATTCAGGTACTTTTATGTTTTTTATGTAATCATGGAAATCCCATGAGTCTTTGATGTAATATTCGGATTTGCCCATAACTTTTGTTATTATTTCGGAAAAGTATTTAGATAAGTTGTAAGTTGGTGAATTTCTTGTGCTCACAATTGGTCGACATGGTTATTTTTATGTAATTTTGGTAGTCCGTACTACTGTTTTCCATTCATTGCTACCTGTAAAAGGTATAAAATTCGGAGCGCTTGTTACTTGCGGCGTGTGAATGTTGAATTACATCAAAATGGATGTATCAACTTTACTCTTGCTTAGCGATTATAGTAACCACCTTCGGTTGTCAGGACGTAAGAGTTTCGTTGCCGAAATGTTTTCTTCTATTCTGAAAGATGTGGTTCAATTGTTTCCGACTGGTGGCGCTGTGTCATATTTATATGTCATGGAGTTACTAGAAGAAATATGTATGACCGTTTGAAATGTTAGTTTGGTTATCACTCTTGGTGGATGGATGATACTGATGAGACCCGATAAGGGCGAAACAGTCTGTCTATCAATTTCCATCGATTGTGATAAACAAATTAACATTTTCGAAACAATTACCGTCTCTGGGGTAGATGTTGATATTTCGATGCTTCGTGAACTCTCTTATAAACCAGCTCCGCTAGGAGGTTTGTTTGATTAGTTTCAAATAAATGTCCCTAGTTCAACTTCATATATATATATATATATATATATATATATATATATATATATATATATATATATATATATATATATATCTATATATATATATATATATATATATATATATATATATATATATATATATATATATATATAATCATATATATATATATATATATGTATATATATATATATATATATATATATATATATACACAACACATTTTTTTCCGTTTGTTTAATTAACAGCAAGGTTCTAAAAGATTAAAAACAGCACTGCATAAGACTCTTTTTATTTCAAGTAATACTTTCCTGAGTCTCGAATCCAGTTGCCATGTCTATGAATTAATAGAATTAATAATTATTATGAAGGAACTCTTGTACATCCTGTACTCGTGTTTTAAACAGGTGCCCCATAGAGCTCTTTTCCGGCCATAAAAATCTCTGAATCAATTAACACTGCAGGATATGATCAGTGAGTCGTTTGATGTAAGTGAAACTACAGTAGGTATATATAAATATAAATATAAGGCGCCAACTCCTAAGGGCCTGAGGGGGCCCAAGCCCCCTCAAAAATTTTGTTGGAGGGTGGGGTCCCCCCCCCTATATATTTATATATAGGTATACTTATATACCTATAAATTACAATTACTTCTAGTGCGTTCTGAGTGGCATGGAGGACCCCCTTGCCCTCTTCAAATAGAGTAAGTCAGTTGAAAATTTATATTAATCTTTCTCTAACTGCCACCATTTGTATGTAGGGATTCTTTTGTATTTTTTGTTTTTTTTTTGGGTTTTTTTGGATCTCCATAGTTCTTCCACACTGAGTTAGAGGTTTTAAAATTACGTAGTGGATTGAGTTTGAGTTTTTACTCATCTCCACAACCTCTCTAAATAGATTTAAAGGGTTGAAAATTTCCATATGAAAAATCAAACAATTTAAAGCACAATACGACCTTACTTCCGCTCACAAATGTTTCAAAATTTGGGCATACTTAAAATGGATTCAATATTTCACAATTCGGCTTCGAGTAAAAACAAAAAATATTTGCAAGGGATACCTATAATCTGCACACCATGTGAAGTGTAGTATGTTTCCGCAGTCACACCCACCAATAATAAACATTTGCCATTATCTCCAGATCATCACAATAAATAATAATTTCACATCAAACGCAACCCGCCTATTGCAGCCATAGATTACAATTCAGGAGCCGTATTCATGTATATGTAGTCAGAAGGGGATACAGATAGCATAATATATAGGGAATTCTGAACGCACCCCAGAAGGGTATAGCATGAGAAAATATGGAAGGGGTCACGTTTATGATTTGGGGATAACGATAATAGCAGTCTTTTCGTTCGGGATGGGGCTGACGCTTTTCTGAGAGGGTGTTTCAAGTCTCTGAACGTCTCGGACATAGATATTGGCCTAATGTCCATCTTTGCATCCTTAGAATGTAAACCATGCTATCCTTGCATGGTAAGGAATTTTAATATTAAATAGGGGATTGATTAATTGCCTACTATATGATAGATTTGGGCGTTATGAGAATATTGGAAATATTCGGATTAGAATTGATACTAGAAAATTGACTTTGATGTCAGATTATAATTTGAATTTTTGTGTTGGGATAAATAACGCAATTTTAGTAATTTCATTATATTCTATGAAAATAGACGCCTATGTCTGAAATCTTTCCTCCCAATGTATTTATAATAACAATTTTTATGATAGTTACCACATTGAGTTTAATTTTTCATTATTTCACAATACCTACCTCCTCATATTGGCACGATTTGTTAGGTCATAAATAGTTTCACTCAAACAAGGGATTATTTATATGTTATAGGTATGTTGAATTATTCATGAATATATTTCATATTCCATTATTGACCTAAGAAATATATACATCAACTATCAGTATAACATGCTAATTATATGTGTGTTATTGGTATTTAACTATCATTTACTGGTTTTCAGTTGAAATATATCAAAAGTTCATAATAATAATAATCAATAATAATTTATTATTAATTATCTAAAATAATACTTACTGAATTATTTATTGATTATCAGGTACTTTCATATCGACTAATAAACTTTCTTGAAAAACTATAATATCGTTTTTTTAATTTTTTGAATACTCATATATTTTTATCAAATTTTATGTAGTAGGTACCAAATTGTATTTTGAAAAGTTTCAATGTTGATAAATGATAAGTGAAATACTCAAGTACAAGAAGTGTTGTGTACTCTCTACATAATTGTAAAGACAACTATAACAATATGAACACAGAATTTCGCAAATCACAATAACATAACATAATATAAAAAGATATTCTGTATCTACTATTATATATATAAGTATATATATATATATATATATATATATATATATATATATATATATATATATTTATATATATATATATTTATATTTATATATATATTTATATATATATATTATATATATTTATATATATATATATATATATATATATTTATATATATATATATAATTATTTATTCGAATTGTTGTTGCCTGTGATTTATTTTTAATCTCTTGATAATTATTAGCAATAACAGGCTGGTTGAATCTTAAAAAACTCGATTTAATTAATAAGTTGACGTTTCATTACGATATTGGTAATTGAAATTTCTTTGACATTTATTGATTCGAAAAAATTTTTTTTTAAAAGACAAGGCTGCTTTGTCTTGCTAATTATTTATTATATGCTATTCAGTCTAATATTAACATTCAAAATAGTTATCATTAGATGGTAAGGGAAACCAAAGAAACCTTTACCTACGTAATGTTTGAAAATAAAAATAATAATAGGGTACTATTTATTTAACAACAAAGAAATTAGTCATGGGAAAACATTAAAGATGTGGAGTAGAATTATCGGTATAGTACGTTTATATGGAAGCAGCCGTTGACACGTGTTTCGGACTCTTTGGTCCTCATCAGAACGGCGTAGCTAAGTATTGGATTGAAAATTTGGAGATGAAAATAGTTTAATAAATAAAATCCTCTGTTATGGAAGAAAATCACTTATTTGTGGTTTATTGTTCGAATCAATAAATGTCAAAGAAATTTCAATTACCAATATCGTAATGAAACGTCAACTTATTAATTAAATCGAGTTTTTTAAGATTCAACCAGCCTGTTATTGCTAATAATTATCAAGAGATTATATATATATATATATATATATATATATATATATATATATATATATATATATATATATATATATAAATATATATATATATATAAATATATATATATATATATATATATATATAAAATATTACCTTCTGTAGGTTTTTGATTATTCATCATAGAAACAATTTCATTTATTGGAATAATAATTGATAGTAAATTTTGAACAATTACTTCCAACATAAATTCCCGAAGATATTCCATGCTGCTGCTGATCAGAAACGTTAGATATTTTTGAAGAGAAGATTCCACAATTTTATGGGTTTTTTTATTTGTTTGTAAGAAGATGGACAATTCATTGTTTTGTTCTTCTAAGTATTTATCTTTAATATATTTCAGATCATGTAAATTCATAGTCACAGTTGTAAAAAAAAATTGTTTGTATTTCGTGTAAAAAAATTCGTGTTTTCGTAGCACATTCAACACTATCATGTGCCATTACAAAAACACTCATTTTACACACTTAACACAAAAATAACAATTTTCTCCGAAATAATTAAGCAACGCTTTTTTGTTACATTTGAAAACCAAGTGACAATTTCGTCAATATAATCTATAAGTTAGTTTTGACACAATATTAAATACAAAAATGTACCTACTACTACACTCCAAGTGGCCTTAGTTTGATGTATCACTTTTATTCATAGCACTTTCCCGCCTATAATAAATCTAAAAAACGAATATGGGCGTTTCTGATAATATTGAAACGAATTAATGTACTTGTCCACGACTGTACTATAAAACATTCATTCTACATGTGCTTCCTAAAGTGTAATACTACCTATTATTCACTAGTGAATAATGGTTCATTATCTATGGACGTCTATCTAAACTAGAGAACATCATTTAGGTACATTGTTATAATATTATTATTGTTAAGATTTTGAAACATTGATTTATATATAAATTCAATGCCTTCGTTTATTTTCAATAATTGTTCTGTTAATATTAATATAAATAAATGCAAAATTATCTATTTCATTTTTATCAGAGTGAAAGAAAGGAATGGAGTCGATGTCAAGTGAAATAGTTGACGTTAACGTGAGTATGAAGTTTTCAGTGAACAGAAAATGTTATGTCAACGCTTTTGATAACTATTTTTATTGTTGAAAATGAAGATTGTTACTAATTTCTTCGAGGTAGTCGTGGACAAAGTATAGTATTCTACTCGCACAAAATTACAATTTTTCACTCGGGTGAATTGCGACACTCACCTGCGGCTCATGTCGCAAACTTCACCCCCGTAAAAAATAGCAATCATTTTCTGCTCGAAGAATAATATACTATTATTTCTCTCAAAATTCTTTCAGTAAATATATTGATTTTCATAATACGAATTAGTAAGTTCGAAATACACCCCAAAACCAATTCTATTCTCGCAAGAATCAAATTAACGATGGTTTTTCCTCCTGCCACTACAAATTTCTAATATTACATCGGGTAGTTCGGTATAACCAAGGGCATTCTAATGAAATGGGCATCTGTTTAATATTCCGAAAGCTCGAAAACTTCGACAATTTACCTGAGGGGGTCTAGAAGCACTTTTTCAGCTCACAGCGTTTCGTTAACTATATTGAACGAGTCTCAAGTTCCACTCACTCTAATTAAAGTTTAGTGTATTTCGGGGAAACTCTCGAAAATAGATGAAAAAAAAACTCAAACGAACTGCTTCTACTACTCCGACAGACTTTAGTTGTTGGATAAGAGGAAATTGGGTTTTCTCGTAGGGAACATATAGCTTTGTCTGCAAGTTAGTTCACGGTTTCACCCGTGTTTGGATTATCGAAGGAATTTTCAATTCTCATGTTATTGGATAATTCCAAACTTTCTATGTTTAGAATCACAATATCGCTTTTGCACTTTTGGTGAAGGTGCGACTTCGCAGTTTCTTCATTGGATTTATTGGAACACGTAAGACATAAATTTTGAAATATATCACTGTTGATTTGCTTCTATGACTTCGTTGATTGGCTGTATTTGAACTCACATGTAGAAAAAACCTTGTGTAGGATAATGAATAAATAAAATAAAATTTTAAATCAATTGAATATAAATTTTAATGAATTTTCGTCAGATGGTGAGGGAATATTTTTGAATGTAATTGATCAGAAAATTGAGGAAGTTAGCAGATAACCAAATAACT
The DNA here is from genome assembly GCA_030704885.1 of Cynegetis impunctata. Classification (NCBI taxonomy): domain Eukaryota; kingdom Metazoa; phylum Arthropoda; class Insecta; order Coleoptera; family Coccinellidae; genus Cynegetis; species Cynegetis impunctata. The sequence continues at coordinate 83,955 of JARQZK010002328.1, read as the reverse complement.
TACACTCCCACATAATAACTCAAATAACAACAATCTACATAAGATATATACTTACGAATTCACCTTCTTATTTATTTGCTTATCGCTCGTTACATTCTGGACACTTGGCGAATGAAATATAGACCTAAAACCGTGTCCGACACGACTGATACGACAGATGATAATCGTGAGCATCACATGTATTCGTATATGCGTATTGTTGTTATTTCTTTCGATTAATAAAGAATGAATTGTTGAAGAAATTTAGTATAATTAGGAATAGCGATGACCTAAAAACGTTGTTCTGCCATATAAATTATAACTATCTTTCTATAAAGCTATTCGCGAAAATATAAATCCGCGAGTCCTGATGTTTACTACGCCCATTCCTGCCCCCGTCGAACGGTACGCCTGCGCGCCCATCGATGCGCTATTTATATGCACACGACACCGGCACACCCCGCACCTACCGACCGCTGTCAATCGCGACGAAACGTACAGCGCGTCAGCCGCTATGCCTTTGCTGTTTGAATCTCTGATGTCTTCTAATATATCCATTTTAATGAAATGCTGTTAGGCGCAGTTTTGATGTACATCGTATCTAATGTATTTAATTGGACGAGGAATAATACTGTATTGTTTAAAATAGCTTGGGAAATAACACATATTTTTTTGTGATATGTAAAAGATAAAAATGGTTACTGTGGGTTATCCTTTAGGAGATGAATATATACCATCGTGGAATTTTTCATCGATATTTCTAAGGTTTGCGATTTAAGTGCACAAAATTATAATTTTTTACTAAAATATATATGTTTTATACATATAAACCTTCCTCTTGAATCATTCTATCTATTGCCGAAAACTGCATTAAAATCCATTGAGTAGTTTAATAGATCTAAGCTAACAGACATCGGAAGTGACTTCATTTTATACTATGTAAAGATTATGATTTTGAAATGGAGAATTGATTAGTTTTACTAATAATGTACTACCTATTCGTATAATGATAATCAGGGATTGGAATTCATAATTGAAGGAAATAAATTTAATAACATTTTTAATTTTTGTTCATAAAAATTTTTTGGATGAATTTTATTTGAGAAGTAACAATAATGATACAGCAAAAGATACTTACTTCAAATTAAATCTCTAACATAACCTCGAACCAATCAAGACGGAATCTACTGATTTAAGTTCATATTTTCATAATATTAGTTAATAATACAACTTTCATCTTCATTACTTTAAAAAAAAATAATAATAACAATTTTCTCGCCTATTTATACGTTAGAGTTTTCTAGAGAAAATTTGAATTTTAAACACATTCTGCAATAAATTGTAGAAATTGTGAAAACTAAGTGAAGAAAAAGCAACTATAATTACACAGTGTAACAAAGCAAAAAAACTTGAAAAGGGTCTAAGATTTTTCTGAGATGTAGGTAATCACTATTTGCCGTTCGCCATTTTTTGCAGCTGCCACTTGATTAGCATAGAAGCAGACAGTGACCTTTCTATAAAAAGAATATGGCGCTATATAGTCGAGATTGCTTGGATCCATTTTAATATAAACTTCAAGTCACTGCACTTTATCAAATGCACTTCAGTATTATAAAAGTGACTATAAATAATGCATTAATCAATCAAATAGTAGAGCTATAATGATCAATTTACATATCATTACAGTAAGGTTTAATTACTGGAAATAGTGAAAAATTAAATATTAATTACAATTGAACGCAATTATAATTAACTATAATATTTATCGCACATGTAATAACAAACATTGAGTTAAACTTTTAACTGATTGTAACTTGTGGCAACTCATACTAAATCATTATTTTTCTCTTTGTATAGAAATAAGTTGCTTACGCTTATATGTAATGAACTATAACAATTAAGGCACCCTATTATATATGTCATTCAATTTTCTTGACAATCTTTCAGCTTCGTAGATTGATGTGATTGTAAGATAGCGACTAGCTCACATATTTATTCAGAAATATGTTCCTATATGTTGAGTCTTTTTCTTAATATACGAACTTTTGAAATTTATATTGACACGTCTGATGTCTGATCTCTCCACGATATTCTGTGGGAGATTAGGAAGGTTTATTAACAATAACTCTTCTTCCAGCACAGTATACTGATATGAAACTATACAGGCACAACAACTCACACCAATCGTTATCGGATGAATGGTAAAAATGTATAAGTATAAATATAAATATATGCCTTGGTACATAAAATGAGCCAAAAATCATATATTTGATGAATTCGCAGCATCTTCTCAACCTGAATTTTACTGTCTCAATTGAAAAATTCTCTCGAATTTTAAGAATATATCATTCATATCTAATTGGCCATTTAACAAATTATTGGATTGTTACCAGTTCCTGTCAGTTTGGCCAACACTTTGGAGTTTGAATAACAGAACATAAAAGAAGTTACGACAAGGAAAAATTAGATACCACTTATGTATCACATCTCCTGGAACATAATCATATTTTTAAGGGTAAATTTGAAATATTACATATAGAAAAGAAAAGATATAAACTGCATTTATTAAAAGCTCTTTAAATCAATAGTATGAAACAATCCAATAAATTGTTAAATGACCAATTAGATATGAATAATTCACCGTTGTTAAATCTTTTCTAGATGTAATATTGAATATTTGTGCCTGTTGTGTTTTTCCCAAGTCATTAACAGTTTGTACTTTCTACCTGCTAAGTGATTACGTTTAGGTTTTCCTCATTCTTATTGTATATTCCTTTCCTTCATCGTTCAATATTCTCGTTGTAAAAGTTAATATGCAATATACATCTGAAGAAGATTTTTGGCGAAACAATTGTCATGTTAACAAAATATAGTGCAAATTGAAATCTGTGAAGTTTTATTTACAATATCAATCTTGTCACTAATTTACTTGTATATGCGTATAACTCAGCTAAACGTTATATTCTTACTAACAATTTTAACACTCTTAACGTGTCGTCTAAGAATCACTTAATGTTCCTTCCAGTTAAATTTCCGAATCAGGATGTTAGACTCACATAAGGATACTAATTAATTGGGTTATTTACCTAAATTATGCATAACAGTGCCTTAATTAGCTGGAAAATGGTGAAAAAATTAGAATCTTCTGCATCAGTACCACCCATAGAAATTAATCTTCTACTCGACTAACGGTCTGTGAAATTTGTTGACCCATTAGAGAATATTTGGGACCAAAGAAGCTCAATTAACGATAATAACGTGTCTGATAACTAATCATAAGCCACAATTCAACTATTCAATCTTCACCTAGAGGCTACTCTTGAATTCAATAAATTCTAGCCATTTCCTGTTATTAGAATTACTGAGAAGTCCATTAGCCTGACCATTGATTGCATTCCCAAGTGTTATGTTGATGTGACTTGATTGGAGTACTGCGATTAACTTAACAAGCAAATGCTTGTCAGAATAATACATTCAACTATGTATTATCTTCAATTTGTTCCAAGGAGTAGCGAAGAAAGTTCACATAAAGAACCTATAATATCATCTTGATGAATAAGAACAGCAGCGAAACTTAGTAATAATAATAATAACATCTTATTTTTTTAAGGCAGACATAAAACGGTATAGAAAAAATCAGAAGAAACAGAAGAACGAGGGGGGTAACAAATATAAAAATACAGAAAAGAATACACAACCATATACATACTTGACAATTAAAACAAATAATATTTAACTTCATAATAACAATGTCCTGCCAAGAAATGCTTCAAGTATTTGGTATTTGATGATAATTGAAGAAAAGAATAATTGAAAGTGGAATATATCTATCTGTATTTCAAATTATGTTGTTAATTTAATAAAATTTTGCATTATTGGTTTAAAATTAGTAGAAGCCAATTTTATTGGAAATGCTACCTCAATTTGATTTATATGGATAAAATTAGTTCCTAGAATAATAATTTTATTTAAAATTTTTACTTCCTGATAATGTTTTTAGTTAGATGGGATGAATGTTTTTTATAGGCAGTTATATAACGTTCTGTTTGTTCCAAAAAAATTTTGATTAATATAGTAAAATCGAAGATTGGTTTTATTACATTATAACATATTATATATGTTGTTGAACAATGTTTGAAAGTATTTAAATTAGAAAAAGTTTGAGAGTAGGTAATTAATTGAAAAAAAAAATGATAAAAATATAATTGACAATTATATTTTTATCATTATATAAATGAGGCATCGAAATTATTGATTATTATATCAATACTTATGTACATATTTTAAGATATACCGTGCGTTGTTGAGGGTCAATATTTTTTTTTAAACAAAATGGCGCCACACCAGCTACCCGGTCACACGTTCTACGAAATTAATGTTCACAGGAACGACACAAAAGCTTTTTATAATTTCTTTACACTAAAAACCTTCTCTAAGAAAAAAAAGGTCTAGATATGCCAAGTTTGGAGATTATCCGTGAAACGGTGTTGGAGTTCAGCGATCTCATACAACATATATGTATATATAGGTATATATATATATATATATATATATATATATATTTATATATATATATATATATATATATATATATATATATATATATATATATATATATGTATATAAATATATATATATATATATTAGGCAATTTTAAGGTCATAAACCCGCATACGGAAGCAGCTGTTTACACGTGTCTAGGACTTTTTAGTCCTCATCAGCTTCGAGCTGTTAGCTACAAGTGTGCGATGGTCTTTTACAATGAAGGATTTCGATTGTTCTGTTTCTCCATCTCCAAGTTTGTCCAACCATAACTTGGCTACGCTGTTCTGATGAGGACCAAAAAGTCCGAAACACATGTAAACAGCTGCTTCCGTATGCGGATTTATGACCTTAAAATTGCCTTATATATTGATTATTCTCCACTTGAGCCTTATTGTATCTTAAGATTTACTTGGTCCGGTAGAAAACATAAATTGCCTCCGTGGCTTATGTGAAGATCTTGCTCCTAAACTGGAGTGTTCGAGCTGTTAGCTGCAAATGCATTATTACTCAACATAATCTCCTCTTAAATTGTATACATTTATTACAGCGAACCTGAAACGTCTCTAGACCTTTCAAAAAAATGTTTCTTCTTGCTCTACAAACCAAACCTCCACAGCTTTTATTACCTCCTCGTTGGAAGAAAATTTACGACCTTTTAAACTTTTTTTCAGTTGGGGAAAGAGATGATAGTTGGACGGAGCCAAATCTGGTGAATAAGGGGGGTGTTCTAGTAATTCAAACCCTAAATCACGAATTTTTTGCATGGCAGCATGAGATTTGTGTGCAGGGGCGTTATCTTGCAAAAACAGGACACCTTTGGATAGCTTTCCGCATCTTTTCTCTCTAATTTTTTCCCGTAGAGTGGTCATTAATGTCGAATAGTAATCTCCAGTTATTGTTCTACCCTTAACCAAAAAATCAATCATGATTACTCCATGGCAATCCCAAAAAACTGAAGCAAAAACTTTTCCAGCAGATTTTTGGACACGAAACTTCTTAGGTCTTGGAGAACCGGAGTGTCGCCATTCCATCGATTGTTGCTTTGTTTCTGGATCGTAGAAATGTACCCTCATCCATAGTAACAATTCGGTTTAAGAAGTCTACATCGTTTTCAAATCGAGCACAGATCGAACGCGATGCTACTACCCTTGCACGCTTTTGGTCAACATTCAAACATTTGGGGATCCATTTTGCAGCAATTTTTCTTTTACAATCAAGGATTTCGATTGTTTTGTTTCTCCATCTACAAGTTTGTCCAACCATAACTTGGCTACGCTGTTCTGATGAGGACAAAAAAGTCGGAAACACGTGTAAACAGCTGCTTCCGTATGTGAGTTTATGACCTTAAAATTGCCTTTTACCTTGATTATTCCCCGCTTGAGCCATATTGTATATATATATATATATATATATATATATATATATATATATATAATTTATATATATATATATATATATATATATATATATATATATATATATATATATATATATGTATATATATATATATATATATATATATATATATATATATATATATATATATATATATATATATATATATATATATATATATATATTATAAATATATATATATATATATATATATATATATATATATAATTGCCTAGTAAGAGTAAGTATATCAATCTACAGCCATGATTATTTGAAGATCATTTTAAATCATATTAACACCTCTAATTGAGTGACTGAAAGAGATTTGTATCAGTTAAGTAAACTTTCTTCAGAAAAACTCAACAGTAACCATAATGTCTTACGTTCTTCAGAGTTGTTCGCTAACAAGTTTCATATCAAGAATTGACAAAAAGATATGGATTTCATAAACATAAATTCTGGTTAAGATGTAATTCCGTAGCGATAACCTTGCTCGGCTTATGGACGGAAAGAAGAGAACACTACAGAATAATATTCGAGTGGAGGGAAACTTCTAAATATAAATATACGTGAAATGTTTCAGGAGGTACAGCATCGAACTTGCCCTTGAGATGTGATTTCGTTACAATATTTAACATTAAAGATACTTAAAAATTCAGACTGTTGTGCTAGGTTAAAAGAGGTGAAATATAAAGTTATTTCATTGAAAAAATGATTGATTATTAGAAAAATATATCGACAAAGACAAATCCGAGAATAATTAAAGAACAATAGTATTTTTTCTGAAAATGATTGAATAATACAATAAAACTCCTCATATTACTTAGATAGCAACTCCTGAATATGACTCGTCTACAAAATTTACTTAGGATAATTATAATTTATTATTATTTTCTCATAATGATTTATATATATATATAAATATAAATATATATATATATATATATATATATATATATATATGTATATATATATATATATAAATATATATATATATATATATATATATATATATATATATATATATATATATATATATATATATGTATATATATATATATATATATATATATATATATATATATATAAATATATATATATATATATATATATACACTCTCAAGATGCCAATATGTAGGTGCCGGGAACAATTAGTAAATGAAAAAACAAATATCTAGGTACGTAAAAATGGCTGCGGTTAAGTCAAATCAATGTATATAAATTGTGATCCCGAAGATCTAAAAGGAATAAAAAAATACTCCCGCACCTGCTGCGATAGTCGGGGATATTCGGGGAAAATGAAACTACAAAATACGATATTATAAGAAATGTGAAGTTTGTTTTCACATTTCTATACACAGTCGAATTAAATCTACTTTGGATGTTTTATTTTCCACTTGTACATTATTTGTTGATTTTACCTTAGATAGGGTTGCTATAAACACACTCCTTATGCCCTAGGGCGTTATGAGCAGGCAATATGGATCATAACGCCCGCTCATTGTACGAGGAGAAATGAAGCAAATTGATTAAATACTTCATGATACTTGTCGTATACGACTCTGTATTTCTCCGGCAATTACTTATTCGCAGCTTTGGCTGCATTTTCTATGGAATTCTTGGGTAAATTCATTTTCATCTTCATTATTTCTATAAGACTACACAAAGAAAGCAGCAATGACATTCACTAAATATGATGACAAAAATATTCGTCAAAATATCAACAAATGACATTCCTACTATGAGAAGGAAAATGGAAAATATAGGAGCAATGAACCGATTTTTCATTATAATAAAATAATTTTTTCGTGAAATATAAAATCTTCTGTGCACCACGTGCGTTACTAGATCCTAATGCCCATCGGGCGTTAGGATCTTTATAACGCACTTGGTACATAAATAACTAATATCTTTCAACTTTGAAATGTCTACTCCTAATCAGATGTATCTCTACAAGTTCGATCCTGCTTCAACCGATCCCAGAATTCGCATGTAGATATACTTTTTGCTCTTATCTGAGCAGAAGATATAATTTCGTAGAAACCGGGAGAGAGAAAATTCGGCTCAGGGAAAAGAACAGGACTATAGGGAAATAAGTTGCTATCTTGCACAGGAAATGTTAAAAGATGCAAAGTAATGTACATTACGCGAAGTGAAGAATCTGCATGCTTTAAAATGCATGAATTTGAAGTCATTTAAATTCTTGTTTCTCCGATGTTGTCGGGTAGTTTCGAAAGGGTAAAATTCCGCATTTAAATGTAATATAAAATATTTATCGTAGAAAGAATATAGTTGGAAGATTTCATACTATGTAGAATGAACTAAAATATGAATTATAATTTGGCAAATAGTTAAAAATTTCATACACTTCTTATTCATTTTCATATCTTTGTTTCATAGAAATTGAACGAGTGGTTTTTCGTTATTTCGTGTTCTGTCAGGGCGGTGGAGTTATTTTTTTGTCGTAATTATGGCTCTTCAATCAATTCTCTAGATACTGGCTCGTTTGACCAATATAATGAAACAAAGATATTAAAAACTGAGTCAAACACCAAAAAAAGGGAATTTCTTGAATCGTTGGAAATCCACAAAAAATATATGAAATCTGCAATTAATGACAAGAAAGATATGAATAATACAACCAAATTGTATGCTTCTCTGCTATACGTTCAGAAATAACTGACCTAGCAACACCTTTGACTTTGATAATATGTGTAGAAAAAATGTTTTATTATCTATTGTTTCCATTTTAGTTTGTTGATTATCTACGCAAAGGGTAGGAATATATTTGAGATTAGTTAAAATTAATGTAATATACCTCCTTTAGTTTATAGATTTTGAAAAAGGCCATAAAATGGTCGAAACATCAATACACAATCATTTGCATGACACCTAAATTGCAATATTTAATGTGACCTAATAACAAGAACATATTACGAAAAAATATATATTAGGTCAAAGAAAAACCAAAATATGTATATATATATATATATATATATATATATATATATATATATAGTATAATATATACTATATATACATATACATATATACCCCATATACCCATAATTAGTAGGTACCTACCCATATTTTCAACAGTGTTTTACTTGACGTTTTAATACTAAATATCAATGTATGCATGAGGTTGAACTAAGTAAGGTATTCAGACAAACTGACATTATAATAAATAGATACATCGTATACGTACGTAAAACACTATACTTTTCCAATACAATGTGGTTGTGTATAAAACAAGGTATTTATAGCTCGGATTCTCCATTCCATTATCAATTCAATGTTAGGAAGTTAGGTGTGCCTTGGTGAAGCAATAAAGATAAATCTGTAACGGAATTGATTTTAGCGTATCTCTATGATATGAATAAAACTAAAAACATGCAGAATAAATAGTTTTGTGTATAGAAGAGTCAACAGTGTCTTGCGTGAGTGATTTTTAATTCGGTATTAGACCTTCTGGGCCTCGATTTTCGAGATTTTCTTGATGTCTGATAATTTATATATATATATATATATATATATATATATATATATATATATATATAAGTATATATATATTTATATATATTTATATATATATATATATATATATATATATATATATATATATATATATATATATATATATATATATATATATATATATATATATATATATATATATATATATATATATATATATATATATATATTATATATATATATATATATATATATATATATATATATATATATAAATGTAAACCAAAGGGGAAATATATATTTAGGAATTTAGGATAGCAGTCTTGAGGTAGAAATGAGTGTACTCTTTTCCTTTAACTCGAGCTTTCGAGAAATATGTTTTTCTCTTCATCAGGAGAAACTAGAAAATTTAAAGTCAGAAAAATCAAATAAATATAGATATGTGATAATTTATGCTTCGAGGTTTGATCAAGATCTTAAAAATACCCAAATAGTCATAAGAAATAAACTGAAAACATTCTAAATACATAAAACGTAGAGATAGAATATTAGAAACAAAATATAAAATTTTTCTTCTGCAGCCGCCATATTTGTGAACAATTGAGGATTTCTTGTTGTTCTTCGTGGTTTAATGTAGATATATCATGTTTTTTCGAGGTTTTTCATGTTTTGCTAACCTCCACAGTTCCGGTAATTTGAGGTAGAGGGTTGTAATTAAGTCCATATTAGAGAAGTATTCTCTCAACACCGCAATTTTTATGTGAAAATTTCATACATTTTCTAGCATTTAGGTACAGCTACTGCAAATTTAGTTAGAAGGTTGAAAATGACGAGAATTCGGTTAATGCTATTTGAGAGTTTTAAAAGTTTTTGAAGTAGAAATTTTATGCGTTTTTGTTGGTTTTTATTAAGCAGCATTTTACTGTATATATTCGAAGTTGATTTCGTGAATTCTAACGTTTTCAATTTTTGGAAAAATACCCTGATGATGTGGAAGCATTAGTCAAAAGAAATCCCAGCAAAAGGGTCTGTAGATCAAATAGATCCAAAATTTAAGCCTAGTTTCAAAAAAATCTAATATATAAATAATAATACTTATATATTATCGCAATATATTTTCTCAAAAAAACCTCTTTATTCATACATCTATTTCTTTGAAAACTAGATATGACGAAACATATTATAGTGCAGTGCCCTTTACTCCAAATTCAAAGAGACACATTTAACATATCCTCTAACTTAAAATAAATGTTACTTTATAGTGATAGTAACAAAATCATTGTATTTTTGCAAAACTTAGATTTAATTAGGAAATTATAAATATTATGTATCAACTCCACCGCCTATAATCCAAAGGGTTAGTGCGGTTATTTGAAATAAAATTAAAAAAAAAAAAAAAAAAAAAAAACAAAAAAAAAACAACAGAGATATAGGTAACATAAAATTTAACAGCACGTGGGCTAGCCATATATTAGTAACACATAATTTCTATGATGTTTCAGTTGAATTTTATGGAAAGTTTATTAAACAAATGTTTATATTAACGATATATTCCCCATAACATATATTTTGAAAAATATATTCAACACTACCTTTTTATTTTTTCCAGGTATAAAATGAAGCCTAAGAATATTCAAATTTAAAAAAAATTCATTGATGTTTTCATCACTTATTCCATTCAATGCTGTATGTAGTTGATACTCTTCCATGTTTAATCTGGGATGAAAAAGAATAGAGACTGTTTCCAATGACCAGTTAACCTAAAAACAATATGACAGGTAAGAAAGGATTCAGTTAATTATGATAACGAGTATATAGACGTTAGTCGCCTATCGATTTGAATAAAATAGGCTTAATTTTCATAATTTTATGATAAATAAAATTATGGGAAGAAGATATTTTACTGTATGTGTACTGTATGTGTAGATGTTCCTGTTCAAAGTTATAACATCGTTTTACCGTAAATTTAGTAACCTTTAAAGTTTAACCAAATGCTGATACGTTTAATACATGATTTAATACAGTTATTTAATTGAAGATAACATCTTTCATTCAAATTTGTGAGCTAATGATCTACTGGAGGAGTTTGTTTTCAAGTAATGCTCTAACCAGATATTCCTAATTAATACGACAAAATGCGTCACAACTTGATTCACTCAAAAATAAATTAAAAATAATTTTAACCTCTCTTTTATCATTTTGTATCAGAATCGCTAAAAGAGCGGTTTTGCCTTCGAAACTTCACAATCGGGCCTGCAACAATTTCCAATTTAACCAGCAGACGCCCAAATTGGCTTGTCTTACATTTTTCCGTGAAGGCTCATTTGCATAAATTGTTATTAGACCGGGGGCGCAAAGCCCCAGCACGAATAAGCTGGTTTAGCGGAATTTAGAGTCATCTCTCGACGTCCATTATATGTTATCAGTATAATTCAAAAGATAGTTTCGTAAATACCTTTTGTAACGAACTCCTCGTTACGCCGCGAAAAGCAATTCGGCCACCTACTTCGTATAGATTAAGCTCGGACTCACATTCATTATTCTCCCTTGATAGGATACATTCTATCAAGATGCAAACGGAGCTCATTTGGATAGCAAAACGGCAGTATATAGCCGTAATGTAGCTTTATTAAAACCATATCGCATATAAGGTATTCATACATATTGGAGAAGCGTTCAAAGAATTGATACAATCTTGGCATTTCTTCTTGAATGAAATTGAACATACAATTTTCTTATTAAAACAATGGTTTACAAAAATAATTTATATATTTATTAAATAAAATACGCGTGACGCACGTTTCAGTGTAACCTCATCTTCTTCATATAAATGCAAACTAAATATATGACAATAAATAGAAGGTTGGTTGCAAATAATTAGTGAAATAGGAAAAAACAATTGTAAACTGCTAGGAATGAGATTCTTGAGGAAAATCGAGAATGAAACAAGAAGAGACAGAATAAGAAACGAAACATATAGACAAAATATTAAGATAGAACCAATTAATGAAAAAATAATGGAAGAACAATTAATATGGTTCGGACATGTGAGAGAGGACCGTATGAGAGAGGACAGACTGACAAAAAGAGTATATGAAACAAGGGTACCTAAGAGGAGAAAATACTAGAGGAAGATCAAGAAAAACATGGAATGACAGAATCAAAGAAGAAGCAGAAAGAAAGGAAATTCCTTGGCAAGGAATAAAACAAAGTATGAAGGACAGAACTAAATGGAGGGATTATATACCTACAGGATATAAATTCAATGCCTTACATCAAACGGTAGAAAGGCAAAAGATTAAATTTAAAAAAAATAAATAAAAAAATAAAAAACTGCTAGTCAGGTAGTTCGGTAATTTTGAAAACATTCAGAAGGGGGCTTGCAGTATGATCAATTTGAAAATTAAAAAAAACGATTTTAGAAAATTAAGTTTAATTTTTTTACTTTTAGCATTTAGTATTTTAAAGTCAAAACTGAATGTGTGATTTTATTGAATTAACAATTGCTTCAGTATGTTTATTAATTTACATCACGTATCTGCTCAATCAATCTATAATAACATCTGTGTTTATTGAATTTAATATCAATTTAAAATATTTTGATAGTTCAATTAGGTTTATTTCCAGTTTTCTATGGCAATTTTGAGATATTATTTTCTTCAAAATGGCAGTTACAGCAAGATGTTGAATTCTTTCGAATAGAATATAAATAATTCTTTAAACTTGTTTTAACCGATCGACCGGTTCGACCCATACCTATCCTAATTAGATATCCAATAAATTATTTTGGAGACTTCGGCATAAAATCTTTGTAGATAATCTCTGCTATAACAAAGGGTGCTTTTATTCTCATATGTTCAAAATTGTATAGACTTGTCGTTTGTGGAAAATGTATGTAAGAGGATGCATTTAGAGAAATAGATTTGTTTCAGGTTTTCACTTACATTATTTTATACCGTTTCATCAGCAATATTAGAGTAAGATATTTCATAAACAAAAGATTTAAATAAATTTCATCTTTTCTCAGTATCAGTGCAAAGTAAATTATTCATATATTCACGAAACGGGGTTTATTGATGCTAATTCGAATAGATAGGTAAAGATAAAATAAACTCATTGTTCGAAAAATTTTATTCTCTGAATTTTATTTATAGTTTACTGAACCCACAGTTGATAAACTTGAAATTGTTCTGAGTTACATAGTAAGTGAATATAAATTTATATATAGGTATGTATATATATATATATATATATATATATATATATATATACCTATATATATATATATATATATATATATATATATATATATATATATATATATGTATACAGGGTGATTCATTAATATGTGTAAATATTTCAACGGGAAAATTTTGAGCTCAAAAAATGAAGATCTAACCCAATTTGCTCATACAATATATTTCTTCTTACTGATATACAGGGTGTGTTATTCAGATTATTAAAAATTAAATTTGTTCATTACTTTATTGCTTGATATTTCTTTATGATATTTGGCAGTAAGTAAAAGTAATAGTAAAGAATACATAAAAGTACATAAAAATCAAAAGAATTGTGCAGCCATATGCTCAACGTTAAATATCTCGAAAAATAGTGGCTCTAGCGTAACGAAAAGAAAATGCCTTATTTACAGAGAAAATATTGGATAATCGAAAAATTATACTAAAATGACAATTCTGCCAGTGGCGTAGAATTTAGGAAACGAAAGCTCTTCCCATGCCGCTGCCGTACGCCACTGGTGATAGCGAGAAAGTCTTCTCTACCATTATTTGATATGTCCCAAATTACCTTAGCTTACTGCCAAATATTATAAAGAAATATCAAGCAGCATTCAAGTAATGAACTAAATTAATTTTTAATAATCTTAATAGAACACCCTGTAAATAGGTAAGGAGAAATATTTTGTATAAGCAAATTGGGTCAGATCTTCATACTTTGAGCTCAAAATTTTTCAGTTAGAATATTCACACATATTAATGAATCAACCTTATATATATATATATATATATATATATATATATATATATATATATATATATATATATATATATATAAAAAAGATTGCATTCGTGTATTGTCTACACCATTGTGTCATATTTTTAATTTAATTGTAAAAACAAGCATATTTCCTGAGGTTTGGAAAATTGCCAAAATTGTACCTGTGCTGAAGAAGGGTGATCCAATGTTTATCAGTAATTACAGACCCATATCAATTCTTTCTAATTTCTCCAAATTATTTGAGATTATTTTGTTTAACAACTATCTATCCAACAGTTAAGAAGCAAATAGGACTTGGGCAACATGGATTTTATGTCCGGCAGATCGTGTATGACGAATCTAGTTACCATGTCGCAATTTGTCTTGGAGAGCTTGGATGAATGTTCTCAAGTGGATGTTATATATACTGATTTTATGAAGGCATTCGATCGTAGCTGAAAACTAAATCTAGCTTCTCTAGCAGTTTGGTATCTCTGCATAATCGGTGTAATTTTGTGGAATTTGAGGGTGATCTGTCATTTCAGTTCACGGCAGTATCAGGCATACCACAGGGTTCTAAAATGGGCCCCTTCTTTTTCTTCTTTTTGTGAATGATCTGCTGGATTATATCAAGGGTCATAACTTCATGTACGCTGACGATCTGAAAATATATGGTGAAAACAACACTCTTGAGAACTGCATTAGATTGCAGGAGGAACTGAATGATTTACCTGAGTGGTGCGTTTTAAATCAGATGAACCTAAATGTTGCCAAGGGTAATTTTGTGACATATACTAGGAAAAAAAATATCATTCACTTTGATTATAATGTTGATAATAGCATTTTGCCTGAAGTATCAGAGATTCGTGATCTTGGTATTCTGTTTGATCAACGTTTCACGTTTATTCCTCATATGAATGCTACGCTCTCAGCTTCACTTAAAACTTATGGTTTCATTGTGCGCAATGCCAATCACTTTCAGGATACGGGAACTCTTTTGCAATAGATTAATTCTTTAGTGAAGAGCAGATTGAATTTCGGTTGTATGATTTGGCATTCTATCTACAAGGTTCACAGGTATCATTTGGAGTCAGTGCAGAGGAGGTTCCTTAAGCATCTGGTGTAGAGAGAGGATGGTGTTTACCCTTCAAGAGGTTTTGATCAGGATAACTTATTGAACAGGTTTGGGGTTAAATTCGCTTGAAGTCACCAGAAGAAAACTTCTCTCTTTGAAATTCTTATATAAACTATTACACGGCTGTATTGACTGTCCCTCTCTTCTGGCTATGGTGAAATTTCAGGTGCCTAGGCTGTTGCTCAAGATGTAATGAACTATTTTTCTTGGCGCACTCCAAGAACCAATTCTCTTGTACAATCGCCTATTAGATACATGTGTTCATTATTCAATGAGGTTTCTGATAGTTGCGATGTGAACTTTGATACGTTTTCAGCCATAAGTCGAGTTTTTTTTGGAGTATCTGGATAGATAGACATAAGTGATATTGAGTTCTTATCGTTTCTCAAGTTATAATTGTAATTAATATCTTAAAGTAATTTTTTTTTTTCTTTTTTCTGTCTTTTCATTTTTTTGAAAGTTAATTTTAGTTATTGTAATACTAATATTTTTGAAGCCGCTTCTGTTAATTTTTATTTAGTTATTTAAGAATTTTTCCTGTAACTGGGTTTTCTTTTTACCTGTAGGAAATAAAGGCCTTATTATTATTATTAAAGGTTTGAATATTTCGATGCATTGTGAGCTCGTGTATTATTTTCACGTATATATACATATATATATATATATATATATATATATATATATATATATATATATATATATATTTATCTATATATATATATATATATATATATATATATATATATATATATATATATATATATATATATATATATATATGTATTTCACCTATCGTTTAGATATACTTATTCGGTGAAGAATTCGCCCCTCTGCCGTATAAATCGTTATAGTGAGAAAATGCGAAATAACCTTTTTTTTTGTTTTCAATGTCCTTTCTTGGGATAAAAAGTGCATTGAGGAGGTACAGAGGTAAATTCAACTTCCTAGATTTATTCAAAATGAATTATGATGCATAACTCTTTTTTCATCAAAAATACTGTATCACTAGTTGTTCGCTTTAATACTATTGATATTGAATATTATTAGAAAAAAACATATTTGATTTTCACGGTAATTATATTTGACTCTATGACGGCGTTTCACCACACGATATCTTCTTCAGATTAAATGAAATAAATGTAGTAAAATCTTGGTATCTTAGTTTTAAATAAAAATTTTAGTACCTAGGGAAAAAAAATTACAACAAGAAATTAAATTAGGGTGGAGGGTAGGTAATCCTTCCAGAAAAATTGCTCAAACTACATCAGATATTAAACATATTTAGAAGTGGAGAATGATTTAAGTCAATTTGTTCTTTCAGGAACAGATCAAAATTCTTATACCTGTTATTTCTAGGGCTTCCCAAAAGTTTAATTTCAATCCTTTATTATCTCTATGTAAAATATGGAAATCTTTATTAAATGAATAATTCTGATCTAGCAAATGATTTGAATAATAAGAATTCCTCTTATTATTTAAGAAGCAGCGCTCATGTTCTTTTATTCTTTTTCCGAAATTTCTATGTTCTACGTATAAACATTTTGTTACAATCACTACATGATGATTTATAGACAACCGATTGTGAGAGTTTATCCGTTTTTGATTTATTGATTTATATGAATTGACCTAAAGAATTGTTTGTACGGTAAGCGATATTGAAATTAAAATGTGAAAGAATTGATGTTAGTTTTTCACTAGGGTTGCCTATATAGGTACGTTAAAATACTGAATTTATTTTCTACATGGTTGGACAGCGAAAAAACTTGTTTGATTGCTGAACGGAAATTCTTTATATTTATAATATTGACAATTAATTTTGTATTATATGCATTATTGGTAGCAATCTGTTTAATGATGTTCAATTCTTTATCGAAGTTTGCTTGTGACATCGGAATATAAATATATATACAGGGTGGACCACGACGAACTGCATCGTTCGATATTTCAAAAACTGAATGTAGGAAAATTTTGGGAACTTGATAGATGTCTTAGGGGTTATACAGCTAAAATATTTTCATCTATTTGGCACTTCCGGTTCCGAAAATAGAACCTAAGTCGCTTATTTTAAATAGGATACCCTATATATTATCACATTTTCGGATTCTACTTAAGATCATAGGCAGATTCTATTTAATGACCTATACCTTCGTCTAAGCGTTTTTGACATATTCAAGTTTTGATGTCAAAAACGACGATTGCAAGCCCTAATATAATTATCAATTGTTCCTATAAGGAAGCCTTTTTTACTTACGTTGGGTTAGATTCCTTGTTGAAAAGAATTTACTTCAATAGATTTTGTATAATATTTCGATAACTTATCATACAAAGTGTTCAAAAAATAAGATCTAAAATGAGATTGAGAAAGCTGACAAAAATAAATTTTTTCAAATGGAAATCCCCATTCTTCTTATTTTGTAGTATTAAGCATTTAAAAAGAAGGTAACTTTGTATGAGGTTATCTATACCTAAAATTTGAAGTTTTCGAAATATTGCCAAATTAATATTTTTATATGGCGATTTTGCATTTAATCGTTGAACAATTAGATCTAGGATATCCACGATCGTATTTGACATTTCAAATCATCGAAATGGCACCCCGATTAAATTATACAAACGAAGATTATTTAAACTTATTTATTAATTATGGACAATGTGATAAAGTTGTTTCAAGAACATGTGATACATTTGCGACCGATATCCTCATAAACAAAAACCATCACCAAATACTGTGTGATCTATACCTATATACATTCTGTTAAAATCACCACATGATAATTTACAGACACAGATTGTGAGAATTTTATTGAAATTAATACTCATTAAATTTATTCAAACTAGCTCTTCAACAACTTCTATCAATACCAAACTGATTCTATGTTGCACCATATGGTCCAAAATTAAATAATACGAATTCAAACCTTGCAGGGCACCCCGAAATAACGGAGAAATTCACGTAGTACCGGAAGGAATATAGGGCCACCCTTATAGGTACGTTAAAATACTGAATTTATTTTCTACATGGTTGGACAGCGGAAAAACTTGTTTGATTGCTGAACGGAAATTCTTTATATTTATAATATTGACAATTAATTTTGTATTATATGCATTATTGGTAGCAATCTGTTTAACGATGTTCAATTCTTTATCGAAGTTTGCTTGTGACATCGGAATATAAATATATATACAGGGTGGACAACGACGAACTGCATCGATCGATATTTCAAAAACTGAATGTAGGAAAATTTTGGGACTTGATAGATGTCTTAGGGCCTATACAGCTAAAATATTTTCATCTATTTGGCACTTCCGGTTGTACCGAATATAGACCCTAAGTCGCTTATTTTAAATAGGATACCCTATATATTATCACATTTTCGGATTCTACTTAAGATCATAGGCAGATTCTATTTAATGTCCTATACCTTAGTCTAAGCGTTTTTGACATATTCAAGTTTTGATGTCAAAAACGACGATTGCAAGCCCTAATATAATTATCAATTGTTCCTATAAGGAAGCCTTTTTTACTTACGTTGGGTTAGATTCCTTGTTGAAAAGAATTTACTTCAATAGATTTTGTATAATATTTCGATAACTTATCATACAAAGTGTTCAAAAAATAAGATCTAAAATGAGATTGAGAAAACTGACAAAAATAAATTTTTTCAAATGGAAATCCCCATTCTTCTTATTTTGTAGTATTAAGCATTTAAAAAGAAGGTAACTTTGTATGAGGTTATCTATACCTAAAATTTGAAGTTTTCGAAATATTGCCAAATTAATATTTTTATATGGCGATTTTGCATTTAATCGTTGAACAATTAGATCTAGGATATCCACGATCGTATTTGACATTTCAAATCATCGAAATGGCACCCCGGTTAAATTATACAAACGAAGATTATTTAAACTTATTTATTATTTATGGAAAATGTGATAAAGTTGTTTCAAGAACATGTGATACATTTGCGACCGATATCCTCATAAACAAAAACCATCACCAAATACTGTGTGATCTACCTATATACATTCTGTTACAATCAACACATGATAATTTACAGACACCCGATTGTGAGAATTTTATTGAATTTAATACTCATTAAATTTATTCAAACTAGCTCTTCAACAACTTCTATCAATACCAAACTGATTCTATGTTGCACCATATGGTCCAAAATTAAATAATACGAATTCAAACCTTGAAGGGCACCTCGAAATAACGGAGAAATTCACGTAGTACCGGAAGGAATATAGGGCCACCCTTCCATTTTATCGCTACGCTTAATAAACCCTGAGGAATCTTTACTTCCTATCACGTACAATATTTGGTAGACATAGAAATTCTCCAATACACATTCGAGAAAATTGCATTCGTGACCGAGCAGATCGCTAGCTGTTCCATGCTTCGATATCACACAAAAGTTTGATATCGATCCAGTTCCTTCGCTACTGAAAACATAGCACAAAGTTACAATGTTTACGAAAACCGCCAGATAAAATATATGTTGATATAAAGATACAAGAGAATAGCACACGATTATCGAAATAGTTAGATACTGTGAAATTTTTCGCTACTGTATTGTCGCCTTATGGATGGTGTTTGCTCCCCCAAGCGTATAAAAATTTGAGTTTTCCTTCTCATGTCTTCATCTTATTTGAGACTGAAATGACTTCGTCAACTCTGATGATGTGAATTCATATAGTAGGTACTTTAAGTTAATTTCTTCTTTGGAGTTGGGAAGTTTGAAATAATTGAAGGAATCCGACGTTTCTACGTGATAATTTAACCTGATGAACAAAAACAAAACTTTGCTATGTTTATTATCATAAAATAGTTAAAACTTATATATATATATATATATATATATATATATATGTATATATATATATATATATATATATATATATATATATATATATATATATTTATATATATATATATATATATATATTTATATATATTTATATATATAAATGTATATTATATATATATAATATATATATAATATATATATATATATATAGATGTAATATAGGATATATATATAAAACATATATATATATATATATATATATATATATATATATATATATATGTATATATATATATATATATATATATATATAGGTATATATATATATCAATATTGCCTGTGAACTATTTTTAACTTTTTGATAATTATTAGCAATAACAGGCTTGGTGAATCTCTCAAAAAACTCGATTTTATAAAAAAGTTGACGTTTCACCACGACATTCGTGGCTTTTTCAAAACTTTTGAAAAATTGAAATTTCTTTGACCTGATGAAATTTTTATTTAGAATTTTAAATCTTCTCTGAAAAGGTACTCACAATCTAGAACAATATTTGAAACTCTCAGCTTAAGGAATGTAGGACACAGATTTTCATGCTTGCAACGCAGTAAAAAAATTCTTCTCGACAGATTGGTAATCTTCTTGTTGAGTGAACAAACATTTTTCAAAATAGTAACTGCTTTTTGCCCGTGCTGTTGTTCCACATTCTTGAAAGGTCCTGTTGTTAGTTCCTCGGTAAATAGTTTTGATTTCTTCAAAACTTGTTCAACTATTGGCATACTTCAGTCATTAGCCAATAATTTCGATAAGAAGATACCCCATCACAATGAACATTTTAATTTTTGTATTACAGTAATCCTTGTTTCGAGGCTGATTTCACTTGAATTAATTTTTATACCTTTCAATCCTCACAATTCAGTGGTATATCACAGATGATATTGTTATAGCGTTTCATTTATAATTACTAGCATCATCAGTGACAACAATCAAACACAAGAACAATTTATTTTATAATGAATTTTTGGGGGAAAATAAAAGCAATACAAAAAATTAATTCCACGTGAGAAACTACATTAAATGCTCGAATTAACGACCTCTTTGTTGAATGCACATACGTCGTCTGTCCATACAATTTTTGTGGCAATTTTCTATCATTCCATTTCATAGCAAAAACCAAAAACGCCATTTTCAGCCTCCCCTGTATAACTCGGGAACGTCGAAAATCTCCGTTGATTTTTTCTGACCAATTTACTGCTCACCATAATAGTTACCTTTTTTCCCATTTAATCGTCCCCATATCTGTTACGGTTTAGAATATATAGCAATGTTACCACATGATAAAAGAAACGGCCTGTATATGTATATGTGTGTATATATATATATATATATATATATATATATATATATATATATATATATATATATATATATATATATATATATATATATATAAATATATATATATATATATATATATATATATATATATATATATATATATATATATCACAGAAGATTATAATTTCTGAGCAATCATTCTCAGGTAGAAAAATCCCCCTCCTATAAGAGCTCCTTACTACGTCAGAATCTCAACTAGATTTTTATTATCGAAATCAATATTTGTTTTCTTCCATGAATTCTCCTGATAACCTGGAGAATGGGGTAGCACAGGAGGTCATTTTCTATGTTAGTAAAACGAACTGAAAGAAACTTCCTGCTTCCAAAACTTTTATATTTTGCTCTTGAAGGTTGAGTGTGGAAACGTGCACAAGATAAAAGATTGGCTTGGGATTATACAACTAGTCCCAGTAGGTAACTGGAGGCGAAGCAATATCATTCCCTAGGTATTGAAAAAAACCTGCCGGGGTCTTATTGAAACTAGATTTAAATATTCATTTCCGAAAAACTTCGCCTGATTTCCACGTCTCACATTTGTGACTTTGTAAAATTTATTCAATTTCTTTTTCCATTTCAGATATTCAAAACTCACAAAAATATATATATATATATATATATATATATATATATATATATATATATATATATATATATATATATATATATATATATATATATAAATAATTATATATATGTATATACCGGGTGTCCACGGAAAGTGGCTTACCCCATTAACTTTTTTGTCTTGGGAGATAATGGAATGAAATTTGGAGGATCTGTTAAATGCATAAAACTGCAGTTTTTGAAAAGTAACTCAACGTCATGCAAATTTCGGATTCATCGGAAGTGAAATGAACTTTCAATTTTTAAATGGTACACCTGATATATTTTCAGTTTTTTGTTTCCATATGACATTTTGAATACAATAATGTATCATTTATTAGTGTTTATAACCGTATTTTTTCTTGTTTCCCAAAAAAAATGTTTATTCCAGGGGGCTATGATAAACACGTTCAAATATATATTCAATTTCAGTTCTTACAATGTAATTGGGTGCAGTATCAAATGGATCGTAATAAAAAAAATTTTTTTTTTACCTGAGGAACCACCATGTTGCCATTTGAAAAAAAAATAGTAATAAAAATTTTAAAATCAAACGTGGCATAAGTTTATGAAACATTTTGATCTAAAACAGTAGAGTTGTATTTTTACAAACATTATAGGACTGAAATTAGTTATTTGAACATATCCATAGATAGAATGAAAATTTATTAAAAAAAAAAATTAAAAACGGTTACAAACAGTACCTACCTAACGAATGATACATGGTAGTACTCTAACTGTCATATGGAGACAAAAAATGAAAATATACAGGTGTCCCATTTAAAAATCGAAAGTTAATGTCACTTACCTCGAATCGGAATTTGTATAAATTTGACTTGTCAAAAAATGCAGTTTTCTGCATTAAACAGATCCTCCAAATTTAATTTATTGAAAGGTAATTTAATATATTAAAAGGTACATATATTCATAGGTATATATATATATATATATATATATATATATATATATATATATATATATATATATATATATATATATATATATATATATATATATATATATATATATATATATATATATTGTGTTTAAATACAGTTGTGTTCTATTTCTCACATAAAAATAATAAATATTAAATTGATGAATAGTCTACTGTATTTCCTGAAATTGGTGGTTTCTATTCATGCGAAAAGTTGCTATGGTTATTTTTTTATTAATGTAAATGATAGCGAATGAACCGCTTACTCAAACTTGAAACTCATCAATTTATAAAAAATGCATCAATTTTTTTATTCTTGTCCTTGAACAAAAAAATGTCAGTTTGAAATAATGCGACTTGTAGAATTGAAGAAATATTTCAACGAGCTCTGAAAATACCTTCCTATTTTCATTTCGATCTTACTAAAATCTTTTGCTTCATGGAATAGGTTGATAAAGATATGACCATTTACTCACTTTTTTCCTACTATTGACTATTCACAAATTGGCAGTAAACTATTTTAATATAATAAATTCTTCATTCGCCTATTTGAATAAACCATTCATGCGGATGCAGGCTAATAAAATCATAATAATCAGTTATTAAAACAAAATGAATAACCCTATTAAACTGGCATTTGAATACTAGCAAACTGGCATATTATCATCATCATTCGATAAGAAAAGAAAGTTAAGAATACCATAACAAATGCGAATTTAACATAAAGATGTAAGGAGGCAATTTAATAGAGCCATTAGTTTTTTAATTTAATACGCCGACAAACATGGAAGGCCGTTCACGTTTTTCAGTGTAGATTTATGCCAATATTCGTATGTACTGTGGGTATTTTCAAAAGTCCGAGTTCTGTATAATAGGGATTTTATGATAGGATCGTGTTAGGCATTCCGAAAGCGAATCGGATGTCATAAGACCCCAGTGTGCGTGTGTACATGAAAAGAAGATTATACAATATTTAAACACGAATCTGTCCTTTCAAATCGTATGTTATATTACTAAGTTTTAATTTAATAATGAAATAGCTTTATGTAGGATTGTGATAAATGGAAAGATCAAATTTTATAACAATTGTATTAGTGTTTTATTAGTGATACTTTTTGTGGCGAGACTAAATATTTGTCGAGCCACAAAAAGAGCTTTTCTCCGAATAAAACATGCGTTTTTTTTTCGCAAACGGTATTCGAACGATAGAATTAAGATGATATTATTAAAAAGGATTAAATGTGAAGAAATGTAAAACTAGATTGCTTTGCTTACTGGTTTTGTAGATGTCAAGGCAACACAAATTTGGCAATTCAACAAAATAATTGTCAGAAACATTTAAAGTCACTTATCTACGCATTATAGGACTGTGCGTTTTTGGTAAGTACCTGAGTATTAAGAAATGACTGTACGCCGCCCAACATTCTTGATATTGACGTCAGAGTACAAAAAAGTGTACTTTTTTGTACGCTCACGGCCGGAAAAAAAAGTAAAAACAAAAGGACGTCTGTGAAATCAAACTTCAACATTGAGAACTGAGGTTGAAAAAGTAGTCATTTTTTTCGATGTTTGCGGAAAAAACTATTTTTCGTTAATTGAAACAATGGTTTATAATAACAATTTACACATTTATTGAATGAAATAACGCATGACCCACGTTTCGGTGAAACTTCACTTTCAGATGCTAAAAGCAAACAGATTTCAGTTTGCCTGTGTAAATTGTTATTATTAAAAATTGTTTTAATATGTTCATTAATATATACCATGTATCGGCCCAATCAACCCAATATTTTTAGTTTTATTCTCGTTTTATTTAAGAAGTTATATTAAATAAAAAATAAATATTTGAATCTAGTACCGAAAACACGTCTACAGTTCAAGAACAAACAATAGCGCGTGTGACGTCACAATGTTAATTTCTACTCATCGTAGCATCACAGCTGATACAGTGTTCTGGCTTTTAATCGATTAAGTCTTGTTGTTATCGTCAATATATTGATAAATATATCTAAAATATCAAACCTAAAAAGTTATCGTGCTTAGTTCATACCATTATGTACGAATACTTCAAAAACAACTCACCAAAAAATGTTTTATAATGTTCCGCAAGATATTAGGGGGCATCCATTAATTACGTGTGGTGTTTAGGGGGGAGGGGGTCGAGGAAAATCTCACTCATCAATTTCACGTGGGGGAGGGGGTGGTCTCATCAAATATCAATAATTTTTTTTTTCGCAAGAAACAGTATAAAATTGCGAGAAAACTGGGTCAACTTAAGTAAAAAATGTTTTTTCACTAAAATATAGCTAAATCATTCATAAAAATATTCATCGCGGTTCAATTATGCACTGATGGAAGAATTTATTAACTATTATTTATATTATTATTAAATAAATTTTTTGGCTGGAAACAATTTATTCATTCATTAAATATGAAAAAGTATTTTACTAACATTATTCGTTAACTATTGATAAATATTTATTAACAGTAAATATTTTTTTTGGAGTAAATATTTCTTCTTCATATAAGGTACGATGTGAATATTATTCATAAAAAAATAATGCCATAGCCTTTTATAATAAACATACGATGCACTTATAATTTTCACTGAAAAAACTGTGACTTATTACAATCATTATTAACTTAATTTTTTTCACATTTTTATAAAATATTACTGATTTACTTGAACTAATAGAATTAGCACAGCATCCATATAACAAATATGCATTTAAAAAAATCACACGTGAGATTCGGGGAGGGGGTCGAGCAAGAACTCACAACATCTCACCAAGGGGGGAGGGGTAGTCAAAAAATCACCAAAACTATCTCACGTAATTCATGGATGTCCCCTTATACATCGAGTATATTATCAGAATTAGCCTCTAAGAATCCTTTATCAAACATGACTAAATGAAATTAGCTATTAATAATAATTTTTTGCTTTAAATTTCGGATTTTTTAGTCAATTTAAATGTAGAAGCCGTTGACACTGTAATATCGAGAAATTCCTTCAACATTATGACGTCACAAACATGGATACACATCGTAGCGCGTTTGTAGTCTCGCCTTTCTTTGAACATTTTTATCAATTTTAAATTGTTTATGAATAATAACCAAAAAATTCAAGAGATTTTCGCATCGACTGTTATTATAATTTATATTCATACTAAAAATTGATAATAATTTTTTTTTTCAAGAATTCAATCGAAAATTAAGAAAATTTCAAGTTATTATACATTGATTCCACTTGAATTTCCAAGATCCACTTGTTCATTATGGATTTTTCATTGGAGTGATAATTCTTCATTATATCCTCAAACTGCAATTACCTCATTGTTTTGAAATAAGTTCTCAGCTGGTTCAGCATTTTGTTGATATCAGATATCATCTTATACAAGAATATGTGAAATTGAAATCAAAACCTGTTGGCAAAAAGAAATTTATAAGTGTTATATATATATATATATATATATATATATATATATATATATATATATATATATATATATATATATATATATATATATATATATATATATATATTTATATATATATATATATATATATATATAAATATATATCTTAATATATCTATATATATATATATATATATATATATATATATATATATATATATATATATATATATATATATATATATCTAACTATAACCTATATAACTCAAATAACTCAGTTCATCAATGTTAACTTTGATTTGTTATCTAAAAGATATCTAAATTGAAAAAGAATATTTTGTTGCTGAAAGGTTACTTTAATTGTTATCTCACGCTTTATGTAAATGATAAAATCTCATCCTTGATCAATAATTAGAGGCTTTCAACAGAGCAGCACAATTACATACTGTAGACCGCTACAAAGTTACAATTTATATTAAATTGAATAGTGTAATATTGTCGAATTGAGTTCCACCAAATGCCTATACTAAGAGTCAACATATTAAATATCAAATTCCAATTCCAAATAACTGAAATAAAATAATGTGAAATTGAAGCTAGATGATGCGAGAAGAATCGTCAAAAAATTTCATAACAAAAACAGAATTTTTAAATTATCTCTAAATGTCGCATAAATTTCCAGTTTCATTCAATTGCAGACTGATTTCCATAACATCAAAATAATTTTCCAATTGAATTCCGACTTGAAAATGTAAATTTTTTCGCTGTATAATTGTTTGGTTGAAGCGACAGGACTTCTGAATTGAAGTATAATGAAGAAATAATTTTATACACGAATAACTGCATTTGAATAGTTCAGGATGCCGCTTGTAATAAGTCTAGACTATAGACGGACCATTTTCCTTGCGATAATTTACATACTTAATGGTTCGTGCAGTTTGCAGGTTATAAATTAAAACGCCATATCAATGACTGTCAAATATGCAATAAAAATGGCAATTTCCTATTGCATAAAGTATATTTTAATTGTGTCAAATCAACTTGACGAAGTACGATCTTCAAAGTATAAAAAATTTGATTATTAATCATCCATTAGCTTAACTGTTATTGTAATATTATGCAATTTGTTAACGATGTGAATAAAATCAAGTGCGAATTGAAGAATGATGAGAAAAATTGCAGATTGAAAGGAAATTCTTTCAGAACAGAATGATCGATTTTGAAACAAAATTCTCTATCGCGCGTTACACTTAAGGTATTTGACGAATGAAAGGAAGACCTTGAAATAAGAAACAAAAATTTAAAAGTGAGTAATTTAACACTCTCAATGTAAAATTAACACTCTCAATGTAAAAGAAACACTTTCAATTTAAAAGTTACACTCTCAATGTAAGAGTAACAGTCTCAATGTAAAATTAACACTCTCAATGTAAAAGTAGCATTCTTAATTTAAAAGTGACACTCGCAATGTGAGAGTAACACTCTCAATGTAAGAGTAACACTCTCAATGTGAGAGTAACACTTTCAATGTAAAAAATAACACTCTCAAATTAAAAATAATACTCCCAATGTAAGAGTAACACTCTCAATGTGAAATTAACACTCTCAATTTAAAAGTAATACTCCTGATGCAATAGTAACCCTCTCACTGTAAAATTAACACTCTTAATGTAAGAGTAAAAATTTCAATGTAAAAGTAACACTCTCAAACTAAAAGAAACAATCTCAAAATAAGAGTAACACTCTCAATTTAAAAGTAATACTTCCAATGTAAGAGTAACTTCCTCAGTGTAAAAGTAACTCTCAAATTAAAAGTAACACTCTCAATCTAAGAGCAACACTCTCAATGGAAAAGTAACACTTTCAATTTAAAAGTAACAATCTCAATGTAAGAGTAACACTCTCAATGTAAGAGTAACACTCTCAATCTAAGTGCAACACTCTCAATGTAAAAGTAATACTTTCAATGTAAGAGTAACTTCCTCAGCGTAAAAGTAACACTCTCAAATTGAGAGTAACACTCTCAATCTAAGAGCAACACTCTCAATGAAAAAGTAACACTTTCAATTTAAAAGTAATACTCTCAATGTAAGAGTAACACTCTCAACGTAAGAGTAACACTCTCAATCTAAGTACAACACTCTCAATGTAAAAGTAACACTCTCAATTTGAAAGTAACACTCTCAATTTAAAAGTAATACTTTCAATGTAAGAGTAACTTCCTCAGTGTAAAAGTAACACTCTCAAATTAAAAGTAACACTCTCAATCTAAGAGCAACACTCTCAATAGAAAGTAACATTCTCAATTTAGAAGTAATACTCTCAATGTAAGAGTAACAGTCTCACTGTAACATTAACACTCTCAATGTAAGAATAACACTCTCAATGTAAAATTAACATTCTCAAGGTCAGCTGTAATCGTATTTTCGTATTGATATATGTTTCGAAAGGCGACATGTTTAGTTTCATACAAAAATTAGTTCAACTTATCACAATCACCACAATTTGTCATCTATTTATTTCTTGTCTTCGATATAACGGAGAAATTCAGTTTTCATTTAGCATCTGAAGAAAATTAAGTTTCACTGGAACATGCGTCATGAGTATTTTATTTAATAAATGTGTAAATTGTTCTTAATATGAACCATTGTTTCAATATGTTTATCAGTTTACATCATATATCATCATATATATATATATATATATATATATATATATATATATATATATATATATATATATTATATATATATATATATATATGATTGAATTAATTAAAACCTCGGTTTTAGTATCTAGTATACCTTAGTATACCTACCAAAAGTTGAAATTATAATTAGTAGTTTATGAAATCGCATTCACATATGGAATTATTGCAATTAATAATTATCCCACACAATTTTTTTTGAAAGCAGTTCATAATAAATTTCGGTGCTTTCATAATACCTAATCCAATTAAAAGAAATACCTGGTAGATGCCTCATTTCTATGACACCCCGTTACAAGATATGAAATTCGGCTTGTATCGGACAGACATTAAAAAGCAATCGTAAATCTCTATAACATATTAACGATCGCCATATGTTACTGGAATGTTATACCGCCAGTTACTTCACCCAGAGATCTTTCGGTGGAAGATGAATAAAACGGTATACGAGTAATGGCTTCTCACTTTTCATTTTAGTGCTTGTTGTCATTCCCATAAACATGCCTAGGATGAATGTTTATATCACGAGAACGAAAACTTGGATGTTTACTTCATTTTCTTTTATAACTGCATGAAATTAAAACGAAATGACGTTTTTGCGTGACAATTTCTCTGTCGAAGTATTTCAACTTTCGAATGGAGTTTATGTTTATTTGTTGAAAATCTTAATAAATAATTTTAATTTTCGTTTCTACAGACATTAACTCGAATAATACAGAAGTAAGGACATAATGGGTTGATTTGTATGAAACGGAGTGTAAACAGGTGACAATGATAAGGAAATTAAATAAAAAGTGCGAGTCGGACTCGCGCGAAGGATTCCGTACCACAAAGCCCCCCTTAAATATTTAATTCATTTTAATTTTATTATTTATTATTAAAATAGAAATACAACTGAGTATCTTGTGAATATTCTAAGTGCCCCCTTAAATATTTATTTTATTTTATATTTATTATTTGTTGTTATAGCGGCCACAGAAATACATAATTTGTGAAAAGCTCAACCGTCTAGCTGCGTGGTTCTTGAGATACAGTCTGGTGAAAGACAGACGTATGGACAGACGGACGGACAAACGGACAGACAGACAGACAGCGAAGTCTTTGTAATAAGATCCTGGAACCCTAAAAACCACTTATCATCCTGCAACAAAAATAAATGCTACTCCTACAAAATAATACTTCTAACAAAATCATTATTTCCGTAAAAAAAACTTGAAAATTAAGCATCCATATTTGTTTTCAAAAGTAATTTTCTATTTCATAATAAAATATTCAAAGCTTATCATAATTACGTAACTCCTTAATTTTTGATAATTTCCAAGGAAGAATTAAAATATATTGAACAGATTGTATATGTCAATATCATAATTATATTGCTTCACCTTCATGTGTGTAAGAAATAAAATTTTTAAGAGGTCAACATTGAATATACAATATTCTATTCATTTTGAAAAGCAATTTAAATGAAGAAATTGAAAAAGATTCTCTATATCCTTGAAGATGTTATTTTTAACACAAAAAAAAAGCGAATTTTTTGTTGTGTATCAATCTATATATTAATATGTGAAGAGAAAACTTTTTATTTATTTTTAAGCATATTACACGCGTGGAGTAGAGTAAAATTTGACATAATTGTAGTTTAAAGAAGAATTGCAGAAAGCTAAAATGTGTATGTATTATATAAGGTGTTACAAATTCATTAAATTAAACATAACAAATGAAGCAATATTAATGGGCGCCTTCGCCATTTTGTATAATCAATTTTGAAGTTCATACTGCCAATATCAAAACAAAATATACAAACTTCAATAGTTATTTATGTACCAAGTGAGTTATATAGATTCTAACGCCCGGAAGGTAACATTCGGCCCGAGGGCCTTTGGCCTGATGGGTGTTAGGATCTAGTAACGCACGTGGTGCATACAGGATTTAACACGTTGTGTGCCATCGGCACACACCGTGTGCCATCGGCTATATCCGTGAGCGGCCGATGGCACACATGGTGTGCCAGCGGTATATGGGAACATCCATGTTTCAGTAAAGCTTCGGCTATTGTGAGTGTTTATTGTATTTCACGTAAGCCGCTACTGAAAGCATAAAATCGTTTGTATATATTTGCGGTTTTGGAATTTTGGCTCATTTATTGCTATTATGGAAATTATTGTACCAGGACTGTCTAGACCGAAAAGACGTTGTGGTAAATGGCCAAATTATAGGCCACTGAAGGAATCGGAACTGCAAGATATTGCCGAAAATCTTTCATATGATTCGCCAGACGATTTTTCTGATTCCGAGAAATCGTGGTCAGGAGAAGAGAGTGAAGTCGAGAGTTCTGAGAGTGAAGGAAATGAAGATCTGAATGAAATACCAGATTTTTCGGAAATCAGTGATCCAAGTCAAGAAAATGAATATCAAAACAATATGACAAATTATCCTGCGAACACTGACATCCAACAAATAGTTTGGAATGATGATCCTAGTATAGAGACGTTTGCCTTCATGGAAGAAAGTGGCATGCGTATACTGCATCAAGGTGAGACTCCATTTGATTTTTTCTCTTTGTTTTTTACGCAAGAATTGTTTATTCATATAGTAAATGAAACCAATTCTTACGCTGAAGAATGTTTTCTTAGTAACAATACAACAGAAAAATCTAGAATAACATTATGGAAAGAACTGACTGTGGACGAACTCAAAGTTTTCTTAGGTGTGTGGTTACAAATGGGAAATATACGAATAAATCGCTTGCAAGATTATTGGAAGAAGGATGAGCTTTTTGCAATACCAGGCTTGCAAAAATGTATTAGCAGAAACAGATTCATGCTAATAATGAAATGCTTGCATTTTTCAAAAAATCCGTACAACGCTAATGATCTAGGCTACGGTGACCCGTTACATAAAATTCGATATCTTCAAGACCATATGAATAACAAAATGGACGAAATATACTATCCCGGAAAACAGCTATCTCTAGATGAATCAATGGTGTTGTGGAGAGGGCGCTTGTCATTTCGACAGTTCATAAAGAACAAAAAACATAAATATGGCGTGAAGCTGTACTTGCTGACCGAACCAAATGGAATGATAATTCGGTGTAACATATTTACTGGTACTAAGGGAGAATTTGGAGGAAAAGGCCACGTTTCGAAAGTTGTCAATTCACTGACGAGTGGGTTTCAGAATAAAGGACATTCACTGTTCATGGATAATTTCTATAATAGTGTAACTCTTTCACTTGAATTACTCGAAAAACGAACTTATGTTACCGGAACTCTAAGAGCTGACAGAAAAAATACTCCCAGTATTGTTAGCAAAGCGAAACTGGAAAAAGGGCAAATGATTACTAAATACTACAAGGGCGTAGCAGTGAGTAAATGGAAAGATAAAAGAGATGTCCTATTTTTATCTACAGAGTTTGAAGGAAAAATAGTGGATGTTAAAAGAAAAAAAAGAGATGATATAGTTCGAAAACCTCTAGCGATTGCGAAATATAATGAATTTATGTCAGGAATCGACCGGCAAGACCAAATGCTAGCATATTATCCAAGTGAGCGCAAGACATTAAAATGGTATAAGAAGATAGCAATACATTTAATGTCAATGATGATTTTAAATAGTTTTTTTATGTTCAAATTATCGAACAGAGATAATAAGATGTCGTATTATGATTTTCGACTACAAATAATACGAAAACTTATATCAGCACAAAAATTACCAACCGAACAAAAGCATGTGATCACTGAACATCTCCCTGTCAAACTCAATAGAACCCATAGAAGGAGATGCAAGGTTTGCAGCCAACAAAATTTCGGAAGATGACGCAATACTACTGTGGTGCCTGTGAAGATGAACCGGGACTTTGCCTTGAAAACTGTTTCCGAGATTATCACAAATAATGTACGGACGAAATTATTTTTTAATTATTTGTAAAATATTTTAAAATATTTTTTCGTGACGTTTTCCTTCATTTCAATGGTTTTAATAATAAAGTTTTTTCCTCATGACTTGAATACCTCTTTGATTGATTGTCACTTTATCTTAAAATAGGAATAAGTATGGTGTCACACATGGTGTGACACTGGCCTCTGACAGATAATTTCGACTTAGAGGCCAATGGCACACCATGTGTGTCAACATTTTATAATCCATCAGAAAATTTTAGAATAGTAAATTATGTTAGTTCGATTAATGAAAATTGAAAAAAAATAACATCTGTCAAAATTAAAGTTATATCATTAGTCGGTTTTTGATGAAAGTATGTATGCATATGTGGCAGTTAACGTGTTAATTATTCACGAAAAAATTATTTTATTATAATGAAAAATCAATTTTAAAATCGGTTCATTGCTTCTATACTTCCACTTTCCTTCTCATAGTAAGCATGTCATTTGTTGATATTTTGACGTTTGTGAATATTTTTGTCATCATATTTAGTGAATGTCATTGCTGCTTTCTTTGTGTAGTCTTATAGAAATAATAAGAATCAATATGAATTTACTCAAGAATATCATAGAAAATACAGCCGAAGCTGCGAATAATTCATTGCCGGAGAAATCCAGAGTCGTTTACGACAAGGATTATGAAGTATTCAATCAATAGAAGTTGCTTCATTGCTCCTCGTACAATGAGCGGACTTTATGATCCATAATGCCCGCTCATAACGCCCTAGGGCATAATGAGTGTATTTATAGCAAGCGCATCCAAGATAAAATCAACAAATTATATATAAGAGAAAAATAAAATATAATTACTTAAAGTCAAATTTCAATCAACGGGCGACCACATATAATGAATTCATTAAATCTTATAAAACTTTTTCTTGATTTCGAAAAAAAAAATTTAGGAACTTGCCAAATATTTACATAAATAGGATCGAAATTATCTATAATTTCTATGTAAATTACCCTAAAATCCGAAATGTCTTCATCCGGCTACCAACAACAACGGGATTTTGACTGGCTAAAATAATCGAAAAAATTCAAATCAGAACCATATACGCCATAGTTGTTCATTCTCGTTTCAACCATTTCGCACAGCGGAGAAATAAAAAAATTTAATCAGAAATACCTTCGTCCCAGCAGTTAACGAAGCCCCGGTTAGAGCAAAAAAAGACACCCAAACAACATTAAAATACGGCAATAACGCTCCACTGCATTGTCTGGCATGTTCCATAAAGTAGGTTGTTTACCGAGTTGTTTTTGGATCATGTGTGCATGAAAGAAAGAAGACAACGAGGGGACAAAAAGCAACGTAGTCAGAGGCGGACATATACCCACACTTACTTATTTTTCAATGGTCGTTATTATGCCAATTATATTATGATTCGTTTCAACTAAGAGAATATAAGGATTCCATACTTCTATACTCAAAAGCCTGAAGATCATCAAATCAAATATCATTTATTGTCTTAAAATTATACATTTTATTGACAAAGCGAAAAATATAGTAACTAAATAATGTAAAACATAAAAATAAACACACATCAATCAAAAAATATACAAAATAAACAATGTAATACCTAGAAATAAAAATCACACTACATTTCCAAAAAGAATATATACAAACTTCACAATAGAACCGAGAGTGTCAAATCCTCCTCAATCGAAGCTGATGCCTGTGTTATTCAATTTGGTCATATCGATCAATCAATGCACAGAGTAGTAGTCCTCTATGGCAGTGGTTCTTAACCTTTTTAAGCCGCGACCCAAATTATGAAATATGTTCATGTCGCGACTCAAAATTTTTTCATTGCTTTATTTTAGATCGTATTTTTAAAAAATCTTCAATTCTACGATGATGATTTTTTTTAACTTATTTAATTTTTAACAAATTTATTATTTATTTTTTTAATAATAAAGATAAACAAAAGTACTTTTCAAAAATTGTTTTTAATAATTTTTATTGACCAAATTAAAATATATTTATAACTTTATGAAAATAATTGACATTTTAACTTATTCCTAAAAAAAAGAAATCAATACATATGTTTTAATGAGAACCTTGTGCTTGAATACATTTTGAAAGATCTTCAAACCTCGGTTGAATGCTTGTCTAGGAGCACCTTATATTTATTTCAGGATTTAACTTGTTCAGGTAATTGTTTTTGATTACACACAGAGCCGAAAAACCAGCCTCACACATATATGTTGTTGAATAGGGCAATAATACTTTAAGGGCTTCTTTAACAATTATTGGCTTTTCGGTTTTTAATTTTAACCAGAAAGCACATGAAGATTCAGTGTTTTTGTAGAAATTGTATCGAAGTGCTTGGTCACTTTGTATTTCTATTAATTGTTCTTGAAATTGATTAATATTAACAAATTCCTCATGCAAATCACTTACATCAAAATAGCATTCAAACCAGCGCGACCCTAGAAATATGCATCGCGACCCAATTTTGGGTCGCGACCCATAGGTTAAGAACCGCTGCTCTATGGATTAATAAGGTCTATCAAGAGAATAAGTTTTAAATAGTTGATGGAATCCGTCGTCACTACGTGATAATTTAACATGATTAACAAAACTAAATTTGAATTTACTACGTTTATTATCACAAAATATTTTGAAAAATATAACACTGCGATTGCAATTTCGGTCACTAGACCATCATCGGGCAGATTGAGTTAAAAACTGAATACAAAATAATTATAGATTTGCGCTTACGGGTGGGAAAGGATTATTGCAGGTACCTAAATAGACAAGAGGAACATATTTCAAGAAGTGCTAATCGAGTGAATTTCACAAATTGGTACAATACAATGTTCTTAGAAATGTCATTATTGTTTAAATACACTAAATATAGGAGAATATATCAAGTCAATCTGGTCGTTCAGCAAGATATCTTTTGCATTATTATTGAGTTTAAAAATTTCTAATGATTCTAAGTAAGTAAGTTTGGTTCCTTTCGGTAATTTGTGCAGCAATATATCCCCAATTAAAAGTAGAAAAAACGGAAAAATTCACATCTTTAACATATTTTGGTCCTCTCCGAAGATCTGGTGGAATTCCCGTGCTGTGACACCAAGGGTACGGCATGGAAATACTTATGAATCAAGCACACAGATTCAAGTAAATATAAAGAAGGAAGCGTCAAAATTCCATTTTTCATGAAGTGAGGTTTGCAATCAGCCCTATTTTTTCAGTACAAACATGTAAGGAATTGCTCTCTTCTGCAATTTGAGAATAGTGTCAAGTTGTTAAGAATAAGTAATATGAAATACTTTTGTTGTACCTATTGAAAGAACAGTTAAATAACAATTTGCACGTAGGTATATTGAACACAATAACGCAGGAGACACCTTTCGGTAAGGCTTCACCTTCTTCGAACACTAAAACCAAAATGATTTTATGTCTCGAATACAATCAATACTCACGTCAGGATTTGAAATTCCCTGAGAATTCCAGGATATTCCTGGTGATTTTATTATATTCCAGGTGTTTGCGATACGATTTTCCTCTTGTGGACACACCATAAGTCTCTCAATGTCTTAGACACACGAGTTTAATACATCTTTTTGCCAAGAGAGTTTCTTAAAGAACCTGCGCCATGTTCAAATGTTGTCAGACAACAAACAATTTGCCTTGACATAAGAATATATCTGTATTTATTATTATTTCTAGAAATATAATTGACATTTCTTTCTTTTGCAATATAATCCAGGTTAACATTAGCAGAAAGTGAATTTGGAAACGTATGAAAAAATTCCCTGAGTGAACCCAAAATTTCCTTAGAATTCAATATATTTTACACGTTCGTATGTTGGCTGAACTTTAACCTTGATATAAAATTTCTCACCAACGTTTCTTAGGTGAAAATATATTGTTGGTCAAACTAGAAAACAAACAAATAAAGCTACTACCATCATTTTCTTATATATTGGAAATATCAGATCTCAATATTTCTCCAAATCCAGCTCTGATATAAACCTGCCGTGACTCACTGTTCTATTAAAATCTACCCATCATAAATTCCTGGAGATATTTTCGATAATCGACATAAAAACATTATTTCATACGCTCAAACAAAATACTTGCTAAAGTTCAATATTTTACACATTGGCAAAATGGTAATAATAAATCAATTTTATGAAATTTGTAATCATATTTCGTTTTGTTCATAAAAAAATATTTAAAATATTATCCTGAGTCCTACTATTAGATTTTATACGTCTTGAAACGTCAGATAGGGTCTTTTCTATAAATACTATAAATATTTCTATTGCCATATCAAATCTTCTGTATATTATACCTACCTATTTATTTATACCAAGGATTGAATAGTAAATTGTTTTTTAATCTGCGGGTATACAACGTCACAAACTCTTAATGCAAGTAGTTAGAAGTATTAGTTAATTTCTTCCTTTCCCAATGCATTCAATGAAATTTATGTATCTAAGCAATGAATTTACAACGGAAATATTTCAAATATTATATGCTAAAGCAGTCAATTAATCGAGGGGGCATTGAATTGAAAGAAATCCTGATTAACTGACCAAATAAGCTTTAATTTTTCTCATAATCGTATTAATGAATTTATTAATAAGTCTTTCATCCAATTAATTAAGATCTTTGTATGGCAGAGGATACATAAACTAAAGATTTTTCTAATCAATTTGACGTGGGTTGGCAAGGCCTTTGTACCGGTATTTAAAATTTATAGCATTTTTCAGTTGGTTAATTTTTTATAAATATAAATTATAGTTATTCTGATATTCTTCTTCTGATAACTTCTTTCTTATTTGATAACTTACTACAAATTATGGAATTGAACACAAGCAGTGAGAAAATCAATGAGTCCTACAACTATGTTTATATAACTATGAACATTAACCTAAACTAAGTTGATATATAACATGTACTATAATAATGTACGCTATTTCGTTAAAAAATTTGTAAATATTTCTAACAAAATTACAAAATATTTTTTCTAGAATAGTTTTGTTGTCAATATAAGACGGCTGTCCTAACGAACATTTTATACTTACTTACACTTGCAGTCTTTCATTTATTATTCAGAATTTCTCCAAAACATATGTTTCTATAGGTAAAGGAATGAACTGTTGTTCAATGCTGTTTTTAACTTATTGCATTGATGAAAATATCAATTATTTTGACAATTACCTATCTACATATCCATAAATAATAAGGAAACTATGAACAAAAGACTACAAATGAAATAAATTAATATGAATAAAAAACGTAATTTATGACAGAAGATATACAAATCTTTTCTAATACCTACAAGGAATGGTTTCCGACGCTTCAAGACAAACAATATATATATATATATATATATATATATATATATATATATATATATATATATATATATATATATATATATATATATATATGTATATATTTATATATATATATTAATTTCCACTTCATTTTATTCCTAAACAAAGGCAAAAGATTTTACCCTTGGCGATGTAGGAAGTCTTCAGAAATAATACGAAAAATGAAAAACTTTCAAGATTTATTGCTATACAATCTGGTTGTCACTGTCATTCAACCATCTCAATATTATGTAGAATTTAGAAAGAGTGAGATGAAATTTATTAAATTTATATAGGAAAAGGTGGAATTACATTGTTCTATATTGCTTTAAAAAATCGTTTAATATACATTACACATTCTAAACATAAAAAACCTGAATTAAATGTAAATAATGCTTACTCAGTAAAGGATGCATTTTAATGAGATTTATGCAAAAAAAATCCAGCAGTGCAGTTATATCAATTTGCTGTTGTATGTGGTCATAAATGAGACCGCCTTTTCTCAATCTCCGTTCTATTACATCCATTTCAAATATGTTGAGCGATGTGCAGGGCTGCATGGTCTTGGATTAGTGGGATTTAACAAAAGGTTTCTTTGTTCTTTGATTAAAATCAGCTCCATTCAAATCACAAATCAGGATTCAAATGTTAGTTTATATAAATTGATTAAATTTAAAGAATCATCAATTCAAATCATGAATTTCATCTTATATTAAAATGAAAAAACATAACACAACAAAAGAGCGGACGCTTCTGGCACCCCTCAAGCTTTTGGCGCCTGGGGCTGTCGCCCCCTTGTCCCCCCTTAGTTACACCACTGTATATAGATAATTTTGATGTCTGTGATATATATATATATATATATATATATATATATATATATATATATATATATATATATATATATATATATATATATATATATATATATATTTATATATATATATATATATATATAGATATATATATATATATATAAATATATATATATATATATATATATATATATATATATATACCTATATATCTAATATATCACAGACATCAAAATTATCTCAAAAATCATGGTCCAGGTGGTAGGTAGGTATAACACGGATTTTAAAACGCCTTCCGCAGGTTACTCTTAGCTTTCAATACAGTTCAAGAGTCAATTCTTTTCAAGCAACGTAGGTAGGTACCTAGGTACTACTGAAAATAAAAGATATTTTCACCTGAGAAACGTTGGTGAGAAATATTTAGTATCTATATCTTTGTAGGGTTAGCCAAAATTCGAACGTGTAATTGAATATAATTGGATTATCTTAATCTCAGCAATTTGAACATTGAGACACAAAACTGACGAAAATTATCATAAGGTACGCCACTGTTAAGAAATCACCCACGGCTTAATGTTACAAAGGCAAACGACAAGGGCGTCGTCATTATTTCTCTCACATTACAGAAGAGGATGGGGATAAATTTCCTAGCATAGCCATAGCGGCGCGTATACATCACGGATTTTATCGTCATGGAAATTTATCGTAGGCCTTTACATTTGCTTTCAGATGACTGTGGGACGGCCGAAAAACAAGGACGGACGATGGATGACAGCTGACTGCCTGTGATTTGGTAACATGTGGACATGTCACACAGTAGTTTGTCGTGTTGCGTGACGGAATACTTGTCTAACATAACCTCAAAACGGAACTTTACACGCTTCGCCGGTTTTAGATGCTAAGTGCCGACGGAAAACGTTCGGAAATAGGCCTACAAAGAAAAGAGTGGACTGTTTGTGGATAAAACTAATGAAAATCTTGGAATAAAGTTTCTTATATTCACATCGTATCGATAACCTTCTACAAAGGGACACCCTGTATGCAAGCATGTTGACGTAGGTATCTTAATTTTTTCAATATTTTAAAAAAGTGTGTTATTGTGATATCTTTCGTTCTAATGAAAATAATTAAATGTACGTGAACGAAAATTAAAATTTTTGGATAAAATTCAAAGAGTTTCAAAGAATAAACTTTCCATTAAATGAATTACCAAATATTATGATAATCATTAATCTTACATATCTATATCTTATACATCATTAACTTGAATCCATTTCCTGTGAATATTTTCAAAGTTTCATTAAACCAAAATACAAATTACTTTTTGTAATTTTGTTTATTGTTTGCTTATTTTTTCAATTCAGTTATAAATAATAATTTTTTCAAATGAATATATCATTCTTTGTATATGAAACTGCCGTTTACCTGCCATAGATTTCAAATGAGAAAATGATAACACGTTTTTTTAGAAAAACTTTTGTGTAAAAACATACCTACCTATTCTTTTCTTTACAAAATCAAGGAGTTTTTGAACTATCTTTATATAAGTATGAACATTAACCTCAACTTAGTTGATATAAGTAAAATATGCACTTATTATAATAATCCAGGCGATTCCTTCCAAATATTTGAAATATTTCTAAGAAAATTACTACTGCGTTGGGAGAAACCAAATCCTACAAGTAGGTATTTTTTCTATAATATTTTTGTGATCAATATGAAATGTCTGTCTCAACTTAGGTACATTTTATACCTACTTGCAGTTAGGTCTACAGTCTTTTATTTATCATCCAGAATTTCTCCCTACATATGTTTCTATAGTCAAAAAGTTTAATTTCTGAGCAATGTTGTTTTCAATATATATAAATCTTATCATATTGATGAAAATATCAATGAATACAAATACCTACATGTTCAAATCAACTACTTACACATCGATAAAAAACTAAAAGAATTAGGTATGAACAAAAGACTAAAAATAAAACAAATTACCTATTATGAATAAAAACATAATTTATTATAGGAGATATAGGAATCTTTTCTAAAGCATGAAATGGTTTTCGACGCTGCCAAAAAACCTTCGAATGATAGCACACAAATAGGAACTTAAAATTATATTTTGTTGCAATCAGTAATGATAATTAATAGTAGATAAGTGTAAGCTATAACTACTGGAAAATAGTGTAGGTATAAATAGAAAATATTGGTAGCTTGTATAAAAATCCTGTCCAATTTCAAATAGTTAAGTTTGTAAAGACAATAAGAAATTGAATTTGTTTGTTAATTAGCTATGTATTTTTTATTTCACGATCCCAGTTTCCAAAAATGAGGCTCAAAATAATCTGAAAAATATTCGATATCAATATCAGTTCCCAATGAGAATCTAAAACTGGAATATATTCATGCATCGCTTGATAATAATCCATCCCGTTTGTGCAGATAACGTTCGACCATCTGCCGCCGAAAAATACGATGGACCCCATCCCAGCCAAGCACTGAATGCAGGCACGGCGGTCACAATTGTATAGAACGTACGAACCACACCCAGAGAGTCACAGTCTGTGCGAGATGGAGCATAAAACCGACTCAAATCCTGCCCACAGTTTCGCCCTACGAATTGCGTCGGCGTCGACATCTTTTCGACGGAGCGCCGCGGCGCGCCATCCGCCAGAGCTGTTCCGAACGCTCGCGGTGCCTGACGTCCCAGGGTCTGCGTTTCCGCTTCCAAAATACAACGTGACGATCTCCAGATTCGTAACCACTCCAACCAGAAGCATCAATCGACACGACATTATCAAGGTAACGTTTTAAACTTCCTCCAGCATGCTTGTTTACAAACATTCATCTCAAGACCCTTTCTGATTGTTAACAGTACATTTATTTCAAAACAAATTCATTTTACATGATTTAAATTCAAGTGGTCACATTTTTCTCAAACCGAATGCCTCCCAACCTTCGTTAATCGAGAGCTGATTTACGGGCGACTTTTACAGCTAGCCTTTTCGACTCCCTCGAGTTTAGCACCCCTTTAAATCTATTGCCAGTGAAGCCCGAGCTACAACCTATAAATTTTAAGACCCCTTCTGTGCCAGAAATGCGGACCATGGAAGGCGCGTAGAGTGTTAAGGGGGATGATATCCCTATGGGAATGATTCTCGATTTCTCTCCAGCTGCTGTTCCAGGGAAATAATGAGAGTTGTAACTTCTATTCTCCTGTTGGTTGAGTTTATCAGAATTTATTTGTTTCTCTTTTACAGGCTTGAAGTGTTTGAATCTTCATGGAGTTGATCATCTAGAATTGGTCTCTGAAGATTGAATGAAACCCCCTGTACGTATACTGAATGTATCCTGAGTGTTAATTTTCCGGTATACCTTCAGTATACGTAACAGGAGGCTACATTTCTACAAGTTTCTTCGTTTCGTCTATCTAGAAAACTAGGAAATACAATTTTGGTATTAATTCTATATATGTATAAAATATTTGTATTTTTATTTACTTTTTATCTGCCCTTATTAAGTGTTATCGATTAGTACATTACAATTGTTATATAAAGATGATTTTTGTTAGTCATTTGTATTTACAAGTTATCAAGTATTATAATTCATTAAATGTTAGTAAATCTTTGTTAAACCACTACATGAAAATAGTATGATTATAAATTTCAAGTGACCCTAAACTTTGGATTTCATTTATATATGATACCGAGAATCACAAGTTGTATATTTTCATAGATTTATTAAATTAATTTCCATTAATTATCGATTTTACATCGTATACTCGAAGTTCAAAGATAATTGAAATAATATTATCATTTTCGCCTTAATAAAATATGATTAAATATTAAGAATGGTCATTATGTTTAAATATGATGTAATTATTTCATTGAATGTGTATAATTATTTTGTTATCCTGAAATAAATTACTTTTTTACTGTGTATTTTTTTTAATGAAATGATAGTATCCAACGAATTTAAAAAATTAGTAGTACTTATATTGATAAACAATCAATAATAACTCAAGTCTAGTGTTAAAGAACGTCTCATAATTAATTGAAGAGTTAATACAATTAACTATTAATTTTTTCTGTTACTAGATGTGACTATGATTTATTCTTTTGTCATTAAATTATTCAGATGATTTTTAATTATTTTGGGTAATTTGAGTTAGGTACTTTAAAAAAAATATTAATAATTATTGCACGCAAATACTGTCAAAAACAAAGTTCTAACGAGGACAAGTGAGAGAAAAATTAGTATTAGGGTGATATGTTTCAGAATATCTAATTCAATCGCAAATAAAGTAAATAGTTTGGTGAAAAACGTATCGAAACATGGAAAATAACCATATCAATTCAACATTTGAAATAGCCCATATCGCTTAGGTGGGCTATTCCAATTGCAGTAACTGATAAATGTAACCCATAGTGTATGTATTATATATAATACCCTTGTCCTTATTGAATAAGACACAAAACTATAAAATTCCTATTTTTATTTTCCTTAGAAGATACCACAAAATACAAATTTGGTGGACCTGGCGCATCCACCAGTTTGCACATCGAACAAATCCACCTGTTATGTTTACCTGAAACTATTTATATATAGGTACGTTGAAATTGTTAGTGATATTACTTGCTCTAGACACATTAACATATTCATAATTAACTAAATATAGTATGAAGAAATTCACCAGAGCAAACATATCAATCATTCTCATACACAAAATAAATTTTATCAACAAAAAAAACTACTACATTACTATATAGGTGAAATGACCAATACCTACTTT
This sequence comes from Cynegetis impunctata, assembly GCA_030704885.1. Classification (NCBI taxonomy): domain Eukaryota; kingdom Metazoa; phylum Arthropoda; class Insecta; order Coleoptera; family Coccinellidae; genus Cynegetis; species Cynegetis impunctata. The sequence continues at coordinate 39,677 of JARQZK010002328.1, read as the reverse complement.
AGATGCTGCAATATCACCAATGAAAATGTGAGAATATATTCAGAAAATAAGGATTATACAGCTTTAGGTATGCATGAAACTAACATGAAAATAAACATGTACCACTATAACCTGAATTATTTTGATTAAAATGCCATTTTGGATGATGACAATTTATGCGCTCGTGAAATTAGAGGAAACCAAATTCTGATTTGAGGCAGGAAAATGTATGGCATTTTGAGCAATGTTTTAACTGCATATTTTCAAAGCATCACTGTAAGCTTGAAAGCTGTGAAATAAACATATTCTTTCGTTTTTTAATTCTATATTAATTTCGACAATTAAAACTGGAAATTGTGAAAAATCAAATTTTTAGAGACTCATAGGTAGTAGTAGTTTTTCTCCAGAATTCCTTGATATTGATTGTCCAAAAAATTAACTCTATGCTGTGCTATTGTAAGATTTTCTATAATTCCTAATGTGATATCAATAATTAATTTAATATTTTTATTCATAGTTTTCTTCAAGCTGAAATGTTTTCCTGTTTTTCATAAAAGAAAAAGATTAATTATTTCTCAATATCTAATGCCTGAAAAACTCTTTTTGTTTCTTCTAATGTTTTTAATAAAATGTTATATACAATTTCAAGAAACTCAATTCGAGTTACGAAAATTATAAAAAATTAATAATGCTATAATTGTTTGGTTAGTCAAAAACAATAAAACAGCAGCTTAATTTTTTTATTCATGACTGAAACCAATACTCTCAATTGAAGAGTTACGAAAATTCTAAAAAAATTTATAATGCTATAATTGTTTCGTTGGTTTAAAACAATAAAACAGCAGATTAATTTTATTATTAATGCGTAAAACCAATACTCCAAATTGAAGAAATTAACAACAAAACTTATCTTGATTACGAATGGAAAGTATTGATGTAAGTTTGTATAATTAGGTTTTTGTATAATAAATTATAAAACTTATAGTTTTATATAACCAGGATTTATGGTGAATGCGCCAAACGTAATATCAAATTTTTATTCAAAAAAGGACTAATAGAGAATGAAAAACGCCATCTCATTCAACAGAAACACATTTTAACAATTTCGAAAAAACAAGTTCATATAAGTACATAAAAACAATGAAATTTAACTCGTTTTACATGAAGAATTTTATAAATGACGTAAATTTAGTTTTCCACTCAATTATTTGAACTAATTTAAGAGAAGTTCCATCCACTCAATAAAATTCTTTGAAATTCTAGTAAATAAAATGTTTTTATCTTACTTTCAAAAGGTTACATAATTCAATAACTTACAACATCCAACCGAAACGTGTCAATGTATTGAAGTATTGAAGCTAAATGAACTATAAAACCACATTGAAAGATCATGCAATGAGATAAAAATATCGATATAATTAGTCGTTTGGTGTTGAAACGAGGTTTTCGATAATAAAAAAATTATGAAATCTTAATCATGTATACCTAATGGCGTAAGTTATGAGCAACAAGCTTTTCTTTTTTAATCCAACCTTAGAACATCCATTACTCCTGATCGAAGAAAGATTCAGAAATGAAGAAACATCTAAGATATTATGCATGTCTCAAGATTTTAGTATCGATAAAACAAAAATATATAAATAATGAATTATTACAGGAACCTACTTTTACCAGGTAATATAAATAATTATTTCAGTATTTTTTGTTACTTTAAATGACCTAATACACATAAAAAATTAAATTCCTTTCAATATTTATAGTCATTAATTTATATCATTCATATGAAATACCTTAACTGTAAAGGAGATTTATCATAAAATATATACCTACTTATAAATACACTTGCCAAAGTTACCTATGTGAATTTTTCATTGTGTCAAAATAAAGTTAACTATTCTTCATTTTCTTGTACACCTGTAATTTTATGAGTACTTACTCTTCAATCAAATATTCTCAAATAAGAAAATTTATAGAAGTTTTCACTTTATTCGACCATATTTTCATCCATCACTATATCACTTGTTAGTCATTATACTAAAGGTATTTTTAATGTATAAGCCGCATTTTTCAGTATAAAATATAATATTACCAAAAGAAATAAACATTTATTTGCCTTATTGAAAATAATCCTCAAATTATATTTCTCTAAGGTCCATAAAAGCAATAATTGTTTCCATATATAGGTACATAGATATAGATGCTAATTCTTGTTTCAGTTCATAAGTGCTTTAGTGATTAAAGAGAAAAAATTAAATTATTTTATGGATGTTTGTAATATATTTCAATCATCACACTACTTATACCCATCATATGATTGCCCAAATAATCTCGGAAAAAAACATACCTGTTACGTACTATCCAGTCAGCTTTGAGCTTGAAACAATGACCCTAATGGTATTTTTGAAAGATAAAGAACGAACGCACTTTGTTTGAGTTATAATCTGTCAAATTTTCACTAACATCAGAGTATTAATACTTCAAGTTCTCCATTCCAAAAAATAGATATAGCTCAAATAATTTAGGGTGAACTCCTTTGTTTGATATTCCGCTGAACGATACCGATTTCACTTTTTTTTCACACAGACAGCTCAATTTTAAATAGGACTACCATCTGGTTTAGTGAATTTATAATAAACTTATTAAAAAATATTGAATTGATGATAATGAAATATTATAAAAATACATATTGCAGAATTTAATATCACGAATATATATTGCAACTATAAATACATTCAGTGGGCTAGTTTTTTTGACTAAAATTGGAATAAATACAAAAATACGTGAGGGAAGAAAAGCTCCGTCAACAATGTACTAAATGTCAACCCTATAACTCAATTCGTAGAAGCTATGAAGTTGATCAAATTATCAACGAAAAAACAAGAAATATAGTTAGGTATACTTGAAAAAGGCGGCTTTTGGCCAAAAATTGTAGTTATTTAAGGATTTGTGCACATCCACAGTTGAAAAAATGGAGTTAGAAGTTTGAATTTTTCTTAACCATTTTAACTTAGAGTTATCATGCTTTTGTAAACTGTGTTTTCAGATGAATCTATATTTTCTCAAACATTTACGGACGAGCAATAAATTTCAGACCAAATTCAGGAAGACCATGAAGATTTAAAATAAGCGTATGTACTTCAAACATAATTTAACTTTGCTAAAACCAAAATTAAATAAGAATTCATATATATTGTAGGTATTCATTAAAGCATGATTTGAACAAATGCCATCAAACTTTCTACATTATCTTATTTCAAATACTTATAATTCAATTGTCTACTGAACTTATTTATATGTATTTCAATTGGAATATTACCTATTTTGATATAGTGTCCTAGTTCGAAAAATATTGACTACAAATAGGTACGTTCAACTTTTTAAACTGAACAATAATTGTCAGAAATGTTTCGAACTAACTTACGCAATATTCTCTACCTAGTCCAGATCAATACATCTCTCATAAAATAGAAAGTTGATACACGGTATGGTTACACAACTTTCTATTTCTTACAACCCTTTCACTTAAGTCTTATACACTCCCTAACAGTCTTTAATACCTCCCCAAAGTGTTAACATAGTGATAAGATTGTTGAAAAAAGTAGTTTGTACAATATTAGATTAGTTTATCTTTTTGGACTGGAATGTGAGTATTTAATAACTTCAATTCGCTTAATATTACTTTAAAAAATGTTTTCTCTTAAAGAGATATTCTGTAAAATAAGAAATTTGAGCCAATTTCACTTAACTTGTCGATAATGATTGATAATAACTAGAGATTTAAAACGTCTAACATATTCTGCGTTAGTTTGAATTAGACTAAAATCTTTTTCGGTAATATAAGTAGTTATTAGGTAAACTGATGTTGTTTTTAAGAAGACTACCAGAAAATTGAATTTGTTGAAATTTAGGAGTTTCAATATAGTTAACAATATTTGTAATCGAAAGTAAGACAGAACAATCCCTATATTTACACCCCAATCAAGAACATATTTATTCTTTGCTAGTTGGAGTACAGAATATAGCAATATAACATAATTCTATAATGATATATTAGTTTTGAAAAGAAGAACATATTTTAAATAATACTAAATAAGGAACAAAAAGTCAGGGAACTCCACCAATCCTACACATATTGTTTTTACTCTGTAATTATAAATAAATAACAATATTTCACACATTGCCCTGAAAAAAACGCAGTGGTTAGAAAGCTTCTATAAATAAGTAACATACGAGCATGATACGCCGAATTCCCTGAGTTCTAATTTTTAGATACTTATCTATATATATATATATATATATATATATATATATATATATATATATATATATATATATATATATATATATATATATATATATATATATAATTTATATATATATATATATATATATATATATATATATATATATATATATATTTATATATTTTTATATATTTATATATATATATATATATATATATTATCAACAGCAAGTTGATAATATATCTACTAGTGTGAAGTTTCAAAAATAAATTCCTATTACAGATACCTACTTGTATCTCAATGTGATTTTAAAGAGCTACAATAATTCAATCTGTAATAATATTCTGACAACCAAAGTCTTTTAGTGAAATTTAGTGGATAAATTTCAATTCCTGTATATTAACTATAAATTCAAAGGGCATAAACTCAGAATATATGACCAGAATACACTTTACTATATATATATATATATATATATATATATATATATATATATATATATATATATATATATACCTATATAGGTATACCTATATATCTACCGACTTATAAAAAATATTGGGGAGACCCCCATCTAAATTTTAGATGAAACACACATGGTGCTTTCGTAAAAAGCTAATTTAATTTACAGTATTAATTATGCTCTTAGACTATAACAGAGAAGTGACAATATAGCTCTGAAAAGACTGAAATTATATTTTAATAAATCCTAAACAATCCTTGAAATAATTGAACATGAAATATTGCTGTCGCACACTAACAGCACTTTGATTAATAAGTAAAATAGCTAGGTAATTTAAGCTTACTTTGAATAAGGCTTAGGGTTCATTAAATAAAAACAATATTTCAAAGTTAATTCTCTGAAAATATAATAAGTATTATAAAATATGAATAGAAAAATACGTATTCGTAAATAAAAAATACAGTGCTAGTACCTAATATAGTAATACAGTAGTAAACTAGTATCTACTTATATTTCGAAACTTGAAATTTAACATTCTGTATGTATTTAATTCTCTATTTCATGAGGATTTTTAATATTTTTTTAAATTATTAAATGCCAACATAATTTTGTGATTTAACAAAGCATGATATAACTAATAATTTTTTTAAATTGAATTTTTGAAGGGGCTCGGGCCCTCTCAGGCCCCATGGAGTCGGCACCAATGTATATATCTATAATATATATATATACATATATATATATATATATATATATATATATATATATATATATATATATATATATATATATATATATATATATATATATATTCTTATATTTAATTGAATTATTGTTTGTTATCTTAATTATATTAATTTATAGATAAAAGTGCCTCAGTGGATCTTGTTCTATAAAACTAATCTGCCTGAAGTCTAAGATGAAGAAATCCGAATCAACGAACTCACATAGCCGAACATAGAGGACAATCTTATTGATTTTCGATTAGTGGTGCATTTTAACGCATGTGCATAGAACTTGGCAGCTACGAAATGAGAGAATGTGGCCGACAGATGAGAGAGGAGAGGAACGCAGCTTTTTCATCAACGTACCCATGGAACCGGCGTTATGGAAGAGGCGAGGGGGCAGCCGAATTGTTGCCCCGCCGGCTTGATTGGCGACCCTGTCTCCATGGTTACTCCGGGTGGGGTCACAGCCATCTTGACTGTGGGTATCATCCCTGCTGAATGCATCAGGACTACAGCTGATTCCGTTTAAACGTTGCAGGCCAAATGAAATTAAGTGAGTAAGTATAATCAAAAAATGATTGCCGGATCGATTTATTTGTTGTTCGTTTTTATCAGTTGGATGCAGGTTTGTTTGCGTAATTGACTGAACGAAAGTTTCCCTTCTCTTGCTTAATTTGAGTTGGTGAAACTTTTTAGATTGGCACTTAAATTTTATTTTCTCAATGTCTTCTTCTTTAACCATCAATATGATTTTATTTTCTTCGATAAGTAGATTGATGAACATGAAATAATTTTTATATTTGAATGATGAATGAACTTTCTTATTAAAATTGTTATTTTAAGGAATATATATAATAGATTATAACAGTTTATATTTGCGATGATACAAGTTAATGATTTCGAAATATTATACTTCATATTGTATGAAAACTTGTCCAGTTAGAAATGACATAAATTATAAAATATGTCTAATAAACATCAATAGATATAAATGAAATCAACAATATAATTACCTAGAATATAGAATAAACCTATAAGAAAATTCAAGCTGCATAGTCAAGTCGGTAGGCACAACAATTTCTTGAGCAAAAGTTCAATTTTGAATTGTTGTGGCCGCCCCGTTACTAGGTTAAAACCCATAACAATATCATTAGAAAACCACATGTTTGACTTCAACAGCTATTATATTTCACTCTATGATGCGGCGTTTCTCCAAACGGTGGCTTCTTCGGATATAATGAAATACTGAAATCTTTGTATCTTTGTTTTAAATAAAATTTTAAGGGAAAAACGATTCCAACAAGAAATTAAATTAGGGTAGAGGGTAGGTAATCCTTCCAGAAAACTTTCTCACATATTAGAATTCTTATACCTGTTAATTTCTAGGACTTCCCAAAGGATTAATTTCAACCCTCTATTCTCTCTGTGTGAAATATGGAACTCTTTATTAAATGAATGATTCTCATCTAGCAAATAATTGGAATAATTAGAATGTCTCTTATTGTTTACAAAGCAGCGCTCATGTTCGTTAATTCTTTTTCCGAAATGTTTATGTGAAATTAATAATAATAAAAATTATAATCAATATTGAATTATTGATATCAACTAATTTTCTTTTCTCCAAATTGAAGTTGAGAAAAATTATTGGGTAATTTATATATTGTATAGCTAATAAATCTGAAAGTCTATGTGATTTCAAGACTTACAAGGTTAATTTGATATGTTTGTAAATGTTTTTATTTTCTTTGTCATTTTTAAAGACGTATAAATTATTTTGGTATTAGATACTTGAAAAACTATGAGAAATACTTAAATGTCGAAAATATCTTTTTAGTCATTCAGTTTTCAATACCTAGTTATGTCATATGAGAAATCTGAATTCTCCTCTATATTGTTGTGGTTTTTGCTGTGTAAAAACTCAGCTGTCGGTGTGTGGCATTATCTGGGACTTATTTTGTATATGCAGCATAATTTTCCCTATAACAAAAATTAGGGATATGCGCTAGCGCTTCAACTCATTTAAACAACTGATTAATATGCTAGTAGTACTTATATGGTGATGTCAGGTGACAATAATATACTTTAGATGTGTTCACAACCACAAAACTTTTAATGATCAGAGACTGAAAGGGCGGAAGTCAAAGAGAAATGCATCAATTATCATTCACAAAGAAAAATATGATTCGCAGTTTATGTTGAACTTCAATTGAATAGATAAGTAATTTTTAGGATCTCAGGCATCCAAGCATTAGTAAAAGTATTCAATTATAGAGATATATATCACTATAAACGAACATTTAGAAGGACATAAGGAGTGTCTAAGTCAACAAAGGTATTGAAATGTTTGAGTGCTTCTTCATTATATATGTTTTGGCTTATATGCAAATTTGGATAGTTTAGTTTATAAACTAACCAAACCTTTGACTGTTTTGATAGACAACGCAGTTCCTACTAAAATAGCAGCTATGTTGCAAACTAACCATCAAAAGTCTTGGCTAATACCTATAGGTAGGTACTCGAAATTATTAAGGAAGCCAAAATAGCTGGTTAGTGTATAAACTATCAAAGGTAACCTGTCTAATATAAAATCCATAATATTCTATAGTAACACAAAATAGCCAAAGCTTCGGCTTGTTTATAAACTATCCAACGAAAAATGTGAATACACGTATACACGCGTAACAGCAAATGTCACAGCGAATCATGTTGCAATAAATAATTACCCTCTTGTTATTTCGTACCATGTATTTTATATATAACTTTCGTTGTTGCGCCCACCATACACCCATAAACATTTCCTACTATTAATATATATAGAGTATATTGAAAATATTTAATTCTTTTAATAATAAAAAATTCAAATCAAAAGTTTGTATGTTATTCATCTCTAATTCATCAAATGAGAAATGCCATGAACATTAAGCCTGGTTAGTTTATAAACCTGCCAAAGCTTTAGCTATTTTGTGTTACCAGATATTATAGATTTTATATTAGCCAGGTGGCCCTGGATAGTTTATACACTAACCAGCTATTTTGGTTTTCTTCAATTAAATTAGCCAAGACTGTTGGTTAGTTTGCTATTTTCGTAGAAATTGCGTTTTCTATCAAAACAGCTAATCGTTTGGTTTATCCAGCTTAGTTCATAAACTATCCAAATTTGCATATTAGTATAAAAATAAGATGAAAAAAACACTCTTAAGCTACGGTTCTACCGGAGGAACGTTGAGGAAAATTTTGTTGCTAACTGTTTCCCTTTGTTGCCATAGGTAGAAACTCATGGCATCATACGTAAATTTCTTGTTTCCACTGACGCAACTAAAATTGTTAATAGTTGCATATTATTCAGTAGAAACAATCAACATTTGTTGCCAAAATATAACTAAAGAAATTCTAAGGAACATTCTGGAACATCTACGGAAACAAGCAACAGCAACAAAAATGTTCCTCCGGTCGAACCGTAGCTATATATTTATTCGTTTTCGTACTTCACTGCATACTAAAAATCTGCGACACGAATGTTTACTAGTTGCGTTCTCGATACGTTTCCACTGCGAGAGCAACACGGATTTGTTTACAAATGTTTCCTATTTTCTTTTGAAGTTTACCGCTCAAAATGGAAACCGGCGACAAGTAGGAACATTCAACATTTGTTGCCGAAAAATAAAGAGATTTAAGGAACATTTAGGAACATTTTGGAACATTTTTGGAAACACGCTACAGCAACAAAAATGTTTTCAATGATCCTCCGGTGAAACTGTAGCTGTATAGACTGATATAGTTGTCTAAATAAAACTGATTCTATTTGCCGATGATACATCTATCGCCGTAGCATCTAGAAATATTAATGAACTCCTTTCTTGCTGCAGCATACTGATAAGGAGCTTCATGGACTGGTGTAGTGCTAATGCGCTCATTGTCAATGTGGAAAAAACTAAGATTATTTCTTTCGGAATCAGGGACACTGTTCCATTGACTCTCCAGTTGGGAGATGTGAAAATTTCTTCTTCGGAAAAAGTTAAGTTTTTGGGTGTCCATCTCGATAGTACTTTGAGATGGTACGAACACATTAATGTATTGAGTAAAAAATGAATGCATGCTATTATGCTATAAATAAATTAAAAATGTGTTTGCCATCCAAGTCAATTTTAGATGTGTATTACAGTTTGGTATACAGTCATCTGCAATTCAACATCTTGTTATGGGGGGCTTCAGTTGACGTAGATAGGATATTTTTAGCACAAAAGAGGATAATGCGTCTGATCTTCAATATCAGCCCACTTTCCTCCTGTAGACCGCTCTTCATCAAACATCACATTTTGACGGTCCCTTGTATTTATATATACTAATGTCTGTTGTTTATGAAACGTAATATTGGAAGTTTTAATGGATTGTCCAACTATCACAATTATTGTACGAGAAACTTTGAAACATTGTGTCTACCTCAACATAGGACAACGAAATTTGAACTCTCCCCATCTTATAAGGGCATAAAATTTTTCAATAATTTACCAGATGAAATCAAGAGATTGCATGAGTCAAAATTCAAAAAAACCATTAAACATATAGGTATTGATTGAAAAATCTTATTATAGTATAGCGGAATACTTTGCAAATGGCCATTTTGCATAAATTGTGTTGCCCTATTTTGTAGTACTAGTATATCACATTTATTTTGATCAGTTGTGTTCATTTTTCCTTTTACTAGGAACTTATCTCATTTGACCTGTCCTATACATTCTCATTTTGTAATGTCGAAGGGATTAATAAAGAATTATTATTATTATTATTATTATTATAGGAATATACTCATTTGTGGAAACGGTTCCAACATCAGATTCGTCATTTTATGAAGACATTTCATTTGCGTGACTCAAAACTCTAAGTACATTTCGAGTTTGATTTTTCGATCGCTCCACGAATACAAATTACCGCTTCTTAAAAATAGACGTAATTTGAATGATGTTGCTATCTTCGCGTGCTACAGTGTGTGCGGCCTTGTTTACAACGTACTTTATTATGGTTTTACTACCATTTGGTAATAAGATAAATCGTTTTATAACGTGTAATTTAACACCATTATCGCATGACTCTTGAAACCCATCATACGGATATAGTAAACAAATAGCATTACAATGGGACATTATATCATTATGTTGTAGGTATCTCATAATTACAAGTTGTAAATATGTACCTACTAACAGCACTTTGAATTTGCTTTGTTCATTTAACTACATCAGTTTATAATATACGGTAACTGTTTATTTTAACAGATTGTTGAAGCTTTTGTCATCATGATACTGAAAATATATGCAGTGAGAATGTATATGTTTGATTTTTAGCAGGTTTTCACTTTGAAAACCTGCTTATTAAAATGGGTGCGATTAGCAAAGTTGGACCTAGGACCAAGATAGTTTTTCGTTTCATGACTTTTTATGATGCTTGGCACCAAAAACTCAATTTCATATATCTCTCTCTCTCTCTCTCTATATATATATATATATATATATATATATATATATAGGTATATATATATATATATATATATAGGTATATATAGATATATATCTATATATATATATATATATATATATATATATATATATATATATATATATATATATATATATATATTATATATAGATATATAGATATATATATATATTATATATATATATATATATATATATATATCTAAATATATATATATATATATATATATATATATATATATATATATACATATATATATATATATATATATATATATATATATGTATATATATATGTATATATGTATGTATAAGTTTATGTATTTTAGCGTTGTTTACACGATAAATGGCGCAATTTTGAAGCAATAGGGTTGAAAGTTTGTAAATAGGTAGTTTCGTATGGTATCTTGGACGGGATTGTTTTTGGTTCGAATTGGTTGGGGGGTTGACCCCCCTGGAGGCAAAATAAATCTTGTGTACACGATAACGGGCGCAATTTTGAAGCAATAGGGTTGAAAGCTTGTAAATAGGTAGTTTCGTATGATATCTTGGATGGGATTAGTTTTGGTTCGAATTGATTGGGGGGTTGACCCCCTGGGGGAAGGAATGAATCTTGTTTACATGATAAAGAGCGTAATTTTGGAGGAATAGGATCGAAAGTTTGTGAGTGGATAGTTTCGTATGATATATTGAATGGGATAGGTTTCAATGCGAATTGGTTTGGGGGGTTGACCCCCCATGAAAAAAAATCACAATTTATTGAATATATTTTCCAAAATGGATACGTTATGAAAACCTGCTCTTCTAATGCAGCTCGCTGCGATAGTTTTTTTATTTTTAATTGAATATATTTCAGATCAATGACCGCTTGTTGATCTTGAATTCTTATTGATTCAGAATAATATGGACATATATTAGAAGTCTGAGTTTTAGTACATTGATATGATTTATGAACACATAAAATAAGGAACTTTAAACAAGCAAGACAAGTAATGAATAGCCTATTTTAGTAACCAGCACTTAGGTTAAATATAAGTGACTTATAAATTATGAATATGTTTACATGAAGCATTCATCCCCGTGTATAAACTCATTTATTCATCATCAGTAGTCGAAATTTCGATATTTTTGAAATGAATTTTAAACAGAAAGATATATGCTACTGAAAAAAGTTATTTTTAAAATAAAATGTATGGGTGTAACATAAATTTCAGAATACGTTGGCTTTTTAACTTAATGGATAATCTTTTTCGTCGTAAGGTAGTTTTACGTTGAAGTTTTCAACAATTTATAGGAAAAGTGCAGTTGACAATTTATAACTGAAAACTAGCTGTCGATTCACCCCTTCATCAAACTAACTATATTAATTAGAAATAAATTATTGAATGTAACAGAATAATATTTAAAAACAATATTTTCAGGAAAAGATTAGAAATAATAAAAAAAACGTTTTTTCGATTTATAAAATATTTAAATTCCCTTAAGGAATGATATAGGTACCTTTACTATTCATGGAATTCTTCACTCTCAATTTTGATATGGCATTTGAAACCTGAAACAGTAAGGGTTGATAAAGATCAATGAATCAAATTTATAGATAAATTTAATAAATTAGAACTTTAAGGAATGAGGTGATTATGAAAAAATATATATTCATCAATTTAATTCCAGAATAGTATAGTTTGAGAAAGAGTAGCCAGTTCTAAGAAGAAATATTAAAGAATGTGTGTTATTCTTGTGAATTAGTTTTCTCTCTGATAAGGACCTCATCCAATTTAAACTGGGAATTATTTTTTCTCAGAATAGAAATATTTTTGAGAATTCAATATTGAAGTCAGACTTTGTTTTTTATTATAGATAACGTATGATTTTGAAATGGAGAATTGACTATAATTTTTACAAATAATCTACTTTCAACTCGTATAATGATAAACGGGGATCGGATTGAAAAATTGAGGAGAACAAAATTTTGAATATAGAATTAATTTATCTACAGAAATACTGAAATCCTTATCGAATCAAATCAAATAAAAATATGCTTTATTGTCTTGAAAATTATACGCTTCCTTGACAAAGCGAAAAATATAGGAACTTAACAATGTAAAACATAAAAATAATTACACATAAATCAAAAAATATACAAGCTAAACAATGTAATACCTAGAAATAAAAACACAAAAAAATAAGGTCTATCAAGAAAATAAGATTTAGTTCGATTCCGAAAATTAGCCTAGGAAGTTATAGATTTTAATTCCGCTGGTTTCTTAGCAATGTAAACATGAAGTCCCGAAGATCTGGTGGAATACCCGTGCGGTGACACCAAGGGTACGGCATCATGAAAATAATTATAAATCAAAAACACAGATTCAAGTAAATACAATTAAGAAGGAAGCGTTAAAATTCCATTTTTCTTGAGTCTTAGTAATTATATATAATAATTCATGTAGTTAGGATATGTGTAATATCATCATAGTTATTCATTGTTCTCATAATATGCTTTCTTGTTAATATTGTTATCAGAAAACAAGCTACCTATGTACATTGAACATGGACCTAATGAGAATAATGTTTTTATTCTAATGAATTTTTAATAAAGTTTACTCTCCTGAAAATAACATTGTTTTAAATAGTTCAACCCTGTTTTGAAACCAATCGTTCTATAAATAATTATGATTTTGTTAATTTTTTTCAATTTTTTTACTTTTTAATAAAAAATATATAGCGATAAGAAATTCATTTCCTTCGGGTATTCTAGGACATTTTTTTTCAGTCTGCGTTGTTCCCTTGAATTTTTGAGAGATTCTATTAAACTTCTGCTTTTTAATTATTAGGTGATACTGTAGTAGGTATACCTACAAAAGTCCGCTCAGTTCTCATATTCTAGCAATGAGTATATTTCTCTGTGTTATTATTCTTGAAGAATAGGTAACCTCAATTAGTTTTAGTGAGTAAATATTTGTCTACACAAGTTTCGTCTTCTCTTAGAAAAAAACTGTGTTTAATTTATTATCTTTAGAGTAATAAAATTTAGGATCATTTCGCTTCAAATTTCACAGAGATAGGTACATTAGATATCCCCCTCTGCATAAACATTTCCAATAATTTTAAATCTGATTCCTATATTGAAATAAATTCACTAAATATAGGTGTAAAATTATACAAAAAAAAAATGACCTATACGTTATCATAAAAACCACGAATATCATTGACATTTATACATTTTTCGTGTACACAACCCACAAAATTCAAATCGGCTCAGTGAATCAGAATTCCTGTTTTTGATAATACAAAGTGCACGTCTGCATTTTGAATATTTACAAGGCGACTTCATAATTTTTGGTCTCTTTTTGCATTCATTCGCCGGCTTTTAGACATTTTAATGGTTCTGGTTTCGTGCCCGTGCAGTCCTCCAAATAATATATTATAAATCTCCCCGATCAACTCTGTGGAATAGGATTGGTTAAACCTAATGTATAACAATGTTAAGTTAATGGGGGACCGGTCCCAGAACGAAAAATTCATATACGAGTCATAATTGAGGATAAGAAGAAAAATATAGAAATGCTTATGAATATTAATAGGAATTTTTGTGACTGAGAATAATTCATTATCAGATCAGAATGAAGATTAAATTAATTTGAAGTATAGAATGTGTTTCAAGACGAATAATATGATTTTCATTAAGTACGAAATAATGCATAAGATATTATGGTAAAATGAAGACATGTTCCTAATCGTTTTTACGTTCTCAGTAGTCTAGTAATGCACTGTATAATAATTTCAAGTTTTGAGATTTGGATAATGTATTTTGTGTTTCTCGGCTCTAAATCTACACTACGGCCTTAATTTTATAACTTATAAATTACCAGGAATTCGGAAATTTATTGTCATTTGGCAAAACTTTTTGAATAATATTTTATCTTGGATATTTTCTCGCCCTCCTTTTAGTGTGCTCAGGTTAAGAATTGCTGATCTAATTTGTCTCGGAAAAATTAGGTTGACTATAAGATTCATATTTATATTCTTCAAAGGAATGTGCATATAGAAAGAACTCAAATGACACTTCATGTAATTCATTTTATGCAGTCTCTTTCCCATTCTTTAATAATAATAATAATAATTTATTCTTCAGCTAAGACACTTGTTAAATGTCTAGGATAACTTAATTTCAAACAATTGCAAAATACAACAGCTCACAATACCTAATTGAAATATGATCCATAAAATTGAACATTTATCTGTAAGAGCTATAAACAAAAGAGCAAATTAAATTCAAGGTATTAAGAATAAAACACAAAATTATGCCAGTGCATTATCCAGCCATAATAATCTTTGGATAGAAATACTGCATTGAGGCAATTTTTAAATGAAATTAGGCTTAGCTATCGAAAATTTTCAGGCAAAAGATTGTATAATTCAATTCGCTGATATAGATGGCTCTGTTCAAATTTAGCAGTTTTGTGTCTAGGGATAGTCAGTATATCGCTATTTCTTGTTGGATAATTATGAACCGTACTATACGTTAGATCAACGGTCAGCAACAGGCGGACCGCGGTCCGTTTGCGGACCGCGAAAGGTTGAACCTCGGACCGCCAAATATTGTAATGTAGGTATTGTAGGTATGTCAAGTATAAACAAATACGTAATATTTTAGAACCAATCTAACTGAGTACATACCTAATCTAATTAATCTGTTTTACAATATCGATATCGTTTTTGGTCAATAAAAGAACAAGTAACCTCCTTCTTGCAAAACTAAGATACGCAGGCAGCTAAGAAGCACCTTAAGTTCGTAACAAATAAGCACAATATGTTGGTTGTGGCTTTTCTAAAAGATATTTTGAAATATCTAAATGCGCTCAACACAGAGTTACAAGGAAATGGAAAATTAATATGTGATCTGATACAAAGCGTGTCTGCTTTTCGTCGTAAGCTGGATATCTTTGAAAAAGATATTGCAAGACAAGAATTTGTTCATTTTCCGACAATTCTGGAATATAATAAGGAGAACTCTGAAGAAGACGTTGCAGTGTTTACAAAATTTTTGGCCGATCTTAGCAACGAATTTGCCACAAGATTCCAAGACTTTGCAGAGATGGGCAAGCTATCTCTGTTTCTTAAGTCACCCTTTGAAGTTGATGCAGCAGCCGAATGGACAGATGTGGCTGCCAAGTTATTTAATCTGCCAAAGCCATCACTTCAAATGGAAATAATCGATCTGCAAGAAGATGTGTCTTTGCAAATATATAAAAAGGTGTCAACTGAAGAATTTTTGGTCAAACATGTCCCAGAAAAATATCAAAATTGCAAAAAACTTGCTATCAATTTGGCCACTATGTTTGGCTCGACATACATATGCGAAACATCTTTTTCAAAAATGAATTTTTTGAAAAACAAATATCGTTCGAGATTAACAGACGCTCACTTAGAAGACACTCTTCGAATTAGCTGTTCTTCACGAGAACCAAACTTTAAAAACCTGGCTCAAGACCGCCGATGCAATTTTTCACACTAATTTTAGGTAATAAATAGCTGTACTTAATTATTATCAGTTGGTTTTTTTTCTGGACCGTTTAAAAATTTTCGAGCAATATCCGGACCCTAGTTAAAACTACTTGCCGACCCCTGCGTTAGATGAATTGATATTCTCCTTTATGAACAGAATACAGTTTAAAATATATATACCTACATGGAAAAGTCATAATTTTATGTCTAATAATTTCAAACACCTGTGAGAGTTTGGAATAATTTTAGGTAATATAAACAGTATAGGACAGACATGAAATTATGAATAACATGAATAATAATTTGAAATAATAATATATATTCAAATACAAAATTTTATGATAAACAGCTGACTATTATTATACTATCCATTAAACTATAATTACAACACCCCAATTAATATTTTTGTGACTTTCGATTGTGATATTATACAATAAAATCATTGAAGATATTTTTGAATTTAACATAAATAACAGTTTTTGAATATTCATACTAATAATTTATTATTAAAGCGATTATATTCGTCAGGATGAATATTTTAATTTTGATACAAGAATGTAGATGTTCTTTTTAAATCAGATGAAGAGTATGGAAGTTTTTTCAAATAATAGAATAGAATTATATTCTTGAATAATTAAGCTTTATCCACTGAAATTTTTGCCTCGTCGAATGTTAAAGTATCTGAGGTTTCATATAAGTATTAAATATTTAATTTAGTTCTGAAATTTTAAATATGAACTTTTATTTGATACCATAATCAACTAGCAATTGTTTGATGAGTTTTATTAGACAATGAATATTTATAAATATTGAATTAAAAACAAATGGCAGTAAATAATGTTTATTCACCCAATATGATTGACGGTCTCAGTCAGAAGAAAGAACACAAAATGGGAATTTTACAAGTTTTCCCACATATAACCATGAAAAGTACAAGTAACAGTTTAACATACTTGGGCAGACCTTCCGAAAACCTACAATTGTTTCTTCAGCAACAAAATTTCAAAGTTTCATATAAAACCAACATTGGAAAATTGATTGAAAACAACAAATCAAAAATTCATAGAGATGAACATACTGGTGTTTATAGACTCAACTGTAACGATTGTGAAAAATTCTATATAGGACGTACAATTAAAAATTTCAAAACTCGAATACACGAACACCAATGTAACTATATTAAGCAGAACACTGACGTTAATTATGCGTGCAATGTTATTCAAGGAAACCATACCATTAATCACAATTATTAAATATTACAGTTAGAAAATAGCCTCCACAAAACAAACTGTTGGAAATCCATATACATCAATAAATAAAATATTCCGGAAACTTAGTTAACGACCAGATTGAGGTAAACCCTTCTCCTCTCCTTAATCTGTTCAATATAGCTACTGATGACTCTGAATTAATTGCTTATATTTTTATTTGGTTTCTCCAGGTACCCCTATTGTTATGTTCAATTTTTCATATAGTCCCATATGGTTTTGCAATACCATAATTTAGTACGAGATGGAGTCAATGTTATGACGAAACGCGTTTACTCAATATATTTCATTTTAACCTGTGAAAAGTTAGTTTTTATTTCTTTATGAAGTCATTTCTAAATATAATATAAGAATTTCTTGTTTAATCCTTTTCGAAATAAGTCCCATAAAGTCAAACATCCAAAAGCTAAGATAGAACATCTCATTAGGGAAAATTTATCCTCATTACAGCTCAGTGGCGCACATAGGGGGGAGCCATGGGGCTGCACCCCCCCCCCCGAGATTTATTGTAGTCACAAAAGAGTTGAGATTACTAAGATAATAATTGTAAAATGAGCTCATCTACTACTATAAAATGAGCCCACTGGTCACTATCGGTTAACCATAGATACCGGATACGGGATGTGCGTTTTCTATTTAAATTTAAGGAGGTAAATTTTGATTCAGCCCCCTCCGAAACTCAATCCTGGGTGCGCCCTTGTTACAGCTACAATCTTGTTATTGCTTCTACATGATATATTTTAGTGAACATTCCCCTTTAAGGCTTTGCAACCACAACACCTTACTATCGAAATAAGAGGTTGTTGTGCTGTAGTTAAGTGAATTAGACTTTTGCATTCGCATTGGGCATTGCAAATAAGATCATTCACATTGCATGTCCATGTCAAACAAATTAGGGAACCGCAATCAGCAAAAACGATCCTAATTATTTAAGTTGATGATAATTCCATCTAATTTATCGCCCCAATATTGCAATGAATTTTATTTGTTACAGCCCAGCCAGGACTTAATTAAATACGAATGTAATACGAAGCTACGGCCGTATTTTAATACATTTTACTCCATTGGGTGCCATTTTCGCAAATTACTCAAATAGTTTATGAACAACCTTATTATTATTTCTAGTATAAACGTGAATAATACAAAGATTTACTCAGGAGTTGACCTTTTCATTGTTGGGAAACAATAATCCGCACTTTCGATTCGAGCTGGGTTGTTGATTTATGTTTACAGAATACCACACACCTGAATATTTAGCAATTTATTTATTTAATACATTTAATATTGTAAATAAATCTTCCTAGTTTTCCAATTTCACTATATTTTGTGAAAATGACAATCGTTTCGCCAAACACAGTGGCTTCTTCAGATGTATATTACATACTTACTTTTACATAAAGAATATTGAAGATGAAGGAAGGGACTATACAATAAGAATGGGAAAAACCTAAACGTATAATCACTTAGCAGGTAGAAAGTACAAACTGTTAATGTCTTCGGAAAACACAATAGGCACAAATATTCAATATTACATCTAGAATAGATTTTACAACGGTGAATTATTCATATCTAATTGGTCATTCAAAAAATTATTGAATTGTTTCATAGGTAGGGGAGACCGGGTACAAAAGTAACATTTTGTACTTTCGCCTTGGTTTCTCGTTAGGTGTTATTATTTCGGTGAAATTGATATAGCCATACATAAATTCCGTTTATGTTCTATACATTAACATCTTAAATTACCTCATTATTGTGTTTTTTGCATGAATCACAGAAACTTTAAGAAAATTTGTCATTTGTTACTTTCGACCACGTTGGCGGACCGAAAGTAACACGTTGTGGGTCGAAAGTAACAAGGCAAAGGGGTTTGTAATGAATATGATATGACATATTTAATCAAACATATATTTATTGGAAAATTCAGTGTCAGTCTTCTCTATTCAGACTCGCAATTATGGCACACATAATTCATTGATGCATTCAGTACCTATGAGACCACATTTTGCATTCGAAACAATGTAAACTTTGCTCATTCAGTCGACTATTGCTAAAATTTTCTAACCGAACGAGGTAGAAGCAATCTTCGTCGTCAAATTTATTTTCCTTGTCTACAACTGCGCTAGAATTTCTAGCTTAAATTTTTTTATATATCTATGCAATGTAACATGGGAGACATTCAATTTTTTTTTCACCATGATTAAAATGCTCTTTAGCCGCTTTTCGATAGACTTCCATGTTAGTTGTTATTCGTGCGGTGGTTATTATGCGTTGTCGCGGCATTTTGTTGAAATAAACACACACTCATAAAAAGTTTACTTAGAGTAAATCAATACGGGGACAAAAGTAACGTGTTACTTATGTTCCCATAGGACTGCGTTACTTTTGTACCCTACAGCATTTTTGTTAGAACATGAAAGATAAACTCGAAACGGAACATGCTAGACAAAAACGAATTTAAGCACTGTAAAATCAATTTAATCGAGTATCAATATGCAAATATTCAGATTTATATCATCCCTTTAATACTACATAAACATTAAATAAGTAAACATCAAAAAATTTACTTTTGATCTGTGAAATCACGTAGCGTCCTCTCACACGATCTAACAGTGCGTGGCGCGAGCGGCGATTGAATGCAACTGAAGGTGGCGCCACTGGCTATCACCTGACAGCAGCTAAGTAATGTTTTGACAATTCTTTAAACCTACAGAGCATTTGTTACTTTCGACCCGCCGTTACTTTTGTACCCGTTTTCCCCTACTATTGATTTCAAATGCTTTTGATAAATTGAGTTTATAGCCTTTTTTCTTATAGGCAATATTTCAAATTCACTATTACAAATATGATCATGTTCCAGGAGATGTGATGAATAAGTGGAATCTAATTTTTCCTTGTCCTAACTTATTTATGTTCTGATATTCGAACTCCAAAGTTCCTGCCAGTTGGGCCCACATATACCTTTAGGACATTAACCACAAGTAAGCTTCTAAATCCCTGACTTATTTTGTGGTGTAGTCTTATCTTTTGAATTTTCAATATGTTTTCCAATGGTATTCTGATTTTTGAATGCTATTTTTGAATTTCAATTTGACAAAAAGGCTGAAATTTTGATTTTTGGGTCACCTATACCTATAAGTTAATAATTTATAGTTTTTATCATTATCTATTACGTTCGGATACACTTGAAAAATGTCTGCCTTATACAATCTTCTTTTTAAAATATTATCTATTATTTTTGGAGCATATCCATTATTGTGCGCTATTTGTTTTATAATTTGTTATTTCTTAGTGTTATCAAAGTGGTTAATTTTTAGAGAAAATATATTGTAAGATGTAAAACGATTGTTGCTATAAACTAATATGGTTTAAATTTTCATTATAGAACCTTCACGAAAAGTATAAGTATTAAATATGTAACCTCAAAATATTCGTAGAAACTATTACTCAGATATCGATTGAAGTGATTTTGCAATTTTAATATTTAATTTATATCATATATTCATGACTATTAATGACTAAATTTAGCAAAACGTTGGAGCCAAAAACGCCAACTACAGGCCGCTCCTAAGTTCATTCAATAGATGAATGAATTATTGTTACTTTTTTTCATCGCATTCGCGAATTCTGTCCCACAGAACGCCACATACCAAGAGGTGAGGTATTACACATAAAAGTATTTAAGTGTCTATTAATACATTATTCTGTCTGTTAAAAGGTCATATGATGTGCCTTAACACTTGAACTAAGAGGCAAGATAATATATAACGGTTATTTATCATCTTATTTGATTAATTCACACAATTTCAAATTGACAACAATCTTTTTAGGAAACGAAACAAGAAACTGTGATAATCTAAATTGTCCTTGTTATCTTATAATAGGAGTTGAAGATTATTTTATCAACATTTTTCTTGAGTATGATACTCAAAAATATATATCTTACCTTGAAAAAAGAATATTGAGAAGAAAGTATCCTCACAATATGGAAAAAAGCCTCAAAATATTTTATGTAAACGAAGGAAGAAATAAAAACACAATGAATATTCAACTACTTACTTGCAAATTAAATTGGATGATAGTTAAAATGTATAGAGGAGATATAAATAGAAATACACAGGACTGAGTAGGTATATAAAATATTTTTTAATACTTACAGAGAAATATATGTACCTATATTATTGCATAATAGTCCAAACGTTAGTAGAAGGATAATAAAACTAGCCATGATCAACTAACTTATATACCTAGGTATACTGGTATATAACATCAAAGTATATATATATATGGCACTGATTTTAGACTTGTTTTTTGCAAAATTGATATTATTATTATTCATGATTCCATTTAGTTCGTTCTTTTTTAAAATAAAATAAATTTGAGGAATATTTCTCATATGAGATAGGATCAAAAGTAATACCTAGGTAGGTATATGAAAAAAAATATTTTGCTTTAATTGGGAGGCTTCCTTCCTCTCGGCTTATAACTTCACCGCCATAACATAAACGTGTTAATCAAGTTTTTATTCTTGTTCATCATACTGCAACACAATTTCAAGAAAAAACATATTCATTTGCTTTCTTCTTTTTTTACGTGTATCATGAATAACTAAGAATTCTTTCCATGGTTGGTTTCCTTCAAAATATCATAAAATCCTCAAAAAAGCAAATATTATTTCAGCTTGCAGAAGAAGAACGATTATCTATAAATAGAAAAAAATATATGGACGTGCATTTCAGAATTATCAGATTAGGTTGCAATGGCCTTTCAGGAATCCAATTGATGTTAGGTACTTCTTTGAGCTTTTTTCACATCGCATTCATAATTTTCAAAACTGAATTGAATTTGAATCTTAAATTAACAAAATTCAAAGATAGCGAAATGATGAAAAGGAATTTCCTATAATCAATTAGCTGACACTGAGTTCTCAATTAGTTTCGAGATTGCATTATCACAAGGAATATTGATATAAAATGGACTAACCAACTGTTTTCAATTTCAAGGAAGATTACTTCCAAACAGATCGTCGACAATCATCATTCAGTTTACAGACAATATGGCTGTGAAATCGAAAGTATATTAAAATACTTATTTCTGTATACTATCACATGTATGAATATTAATCGTTATATTATAGCTTTAAATGATTTCTTCTATAGATATGAATGAGTTTGAAGAAGTTATCAAATGACAAAATTAGCTCTTCAACAAATTCCAATAATACCTATTTATATTCATCATAAAAAGCTCTGTAAACATGACAACAAGATACTCTAACATTTATTTCATGAAATCCTTTTAATGAACGTTATACTAAATCATTCTCATTTGAAAAATAACCAGTGCACATTTTTTCACTCGAATCTTCCATAAGATTTTTCTCTATATATCTCTCAATAAACCTACTCGTATTCTTTCAACAAACAAAAATATAGGGAGAACATGTCTGAATCTATGAATAAAATATATCGATCCCAAATTCAATGCAAAGCAAAAGTTCCAAAAATACATTTTCAGATACTGTAAGACTGTACGGCATCTTTCGTCGAGACGTTGTTTAATTCAAGACAACTTTGATACGAAAAAAGTTAATCCTGTCTTCGTTTTCTATCCAAGAGACGCAGGTCTTTGATAAGTTCATACGTAAGCTTATAGTTCGAGATACGCTCCGACCATTATGATGTCTACGACTGCTCCACGAAACTTATGCCGTCTTTCTGGAATATCTGGTCCTTCCAGTCAGATTACATAGAATCGAGTTTTCCATACAATGCGCCTTGATTATATCCTGCTGTGTCCCCCACGTTGATAATACAGTACCGGCCTTGTCGAGCTTACGAATTTCTGTGGACTAATCAGAATGTCTCAAGAAGATAATACTCATATATGTATATATATATATATATATATATATATATATATATATATATATATATATATATATATATATATATATATATATAATATATATATATATATATATATATATATATATATATATATATATATATATATATATATATATATATATATATATATATATATATATATATATATATAAAACTGTACTATGTTGAGGATGTAGTATCATATGGGAAAAAAGGGAAGTATACTCTTTCTTCTTTACCGAGCTTTCGCAATCATTTATTGCTTCTTCAGGGTTTCTAGAAATTATTACAGATATACATTAATAAAATTATCATACATGAAAAAAACATTATGTTCTCATCGAAAACGAGGTTATAATACATCTAGTTGAGAACTTCGTCCGAACAAACATATGCGTTAAGATACAGGAATGTCTTGGATACAAATAAAAATAACACTTGAATATACAACACTTGATGTACAACAAGAGAAGAAGAACCTAGAACAGAAACTTTATGCATCTTTCCCGAACATAAGAGAACTAACATCCATGATTAAATCTATTTTCAGAGACGAAAAGTTACTACTGACAACTTATAATCAAAAAACGGTGAAATCATTATATAGCAGTCTCAAGGACCCAATACCAACAAATTTGAAAAGCAATGTGGTGTACCAGCTAAACTGTCGAGATTGTCAGGGTGTGTATATTGGTCAAACATCCCAATGGGTTAGAAGTAGAATATCTCTGCATAAATCAAACATCACAAAAAACAAGGATCGATGTGCACTAGCAATACATGCACATAACTTAGATCATCGGATTGATCTCGAAAGCGTGAAAATACTAAAAATGGAAAAAAATTACCACAAAACATTATTACATGAAATGATCCAAATTAATAAAAGTGAATTTACTATAAACAAGAAATCCGACACACAAAAACTTAGCAATATTTACAGTTACTTGTTAAAAAAAAAAAAGAAAATGAACTCTATGACGGACCATTAGATGAATGATGGAATACCAGCACGTCAATTTCGACTTGTCATCGTTGATATACAAATTATCTTGAATAAAATAATAAATACGCAATAGACCAAATTCAAACAAATTGTTACCAATGTTGTATATTCAAGTGTTATTATTTTTATACGTATCCAAGACATTCCTGTATCTTAACGCATATGTTTGTTCGGATTAAGTTCTCAACTAGATGTATTATAACCTCGTTTTCGGTGAGAACATAATATTTTTTCATGTATGATAATTTTACTAATGTATGTCTGTAATAATTTCTAGAAACCCTGAAGAAGCAATAAATGATTGCGAAAGCTCGGTAAAGAAGAAAGAGTACACTTCCCTTTTTTCCCACCTGAGTCACTACATCCTTAACATAGTACAGTTTCATATCTCAAAAAGGGCTCTTAATTTATATAAACTATATATATATATATATATATATATATATATATATATATATATATATATATATATATATATATATATATATATATATATATATATATATATATATATATATATATATATATATATATATATATATATATATATATATATATATATATATATATATATATATAGGGTAGCGAGAAAGTCTGGCAACAAGGTATTTTTTAAGACGATTAAACGTATAATCATCAAATTTCCCTCAGAGATGGATTGTTTGAAGAGGTGTAATTAAGTGGCCGGCAAGATCTCCCGACTTGACTCCACTTTATATCTGACATAACTGATTCAAAAACTCTCAGATGTCTTGAGATACAAACAATTTCTCTATAAATGATACACAATTCTATATTCGAAGCTTCAAATACAGATTGTATTATTGCTAAGGCGCAGGTGGCAAACATTTTGAGCTCCTGTTATAAGGAAACTATTAATATTTTTGTAAGTTAGTATGAATTAAAAAAATACATATTGTATGTCTTGGAAAATTGTTTCTCTTATTTTTTTAGTAATGTGGTACGTATTCTGTATTTTGGAAAAGAGGACGAAGTCGGTTTTTCTACGATATATCACTCGACCTAGGGTGCTATTAAAAAAAATTCAAGATGGTGGCAGTACACTGAATGCTGAAGTCACTCAAGTTTGACAGGACCTCTGAAAAACGAAAATTATTTACAATCCTGTGCATAACCCTAAAATTTGACAATTTTACGTTGAATCGTTTCAGAGAAAATACCTTGTTGCCAGACTGCCAGACAGGACACCATTTTAATTTTCGTATTCACATAAATGCATTTGGTTATCCACTATTTCATTGAAATCTCTTGCGAATTTTTCTTCTTCTGAGGATAGTCAGAATTTCAAAATCAAATGAAATAACTACATTTTAACCTGGAAAATGAGTTACCTAACCTTCTTAGCCATCATATAAGAAGAACTAAGAGAATTTGAAATTACGAATTTCATTAACATGAGATCTTTCTATCTTCGTTTGTACTTCATCCATCCATAATTTAAAAAATGAAGTGATACTTCCATGAATTTTAACGACAACTTTCATAGTACATCATTCGTTTTTGAGATTTTCATTCAATATTCACTCTATAGTAGGATTTATGGAAATTTATAAACAATGTAGTAGATAAAAGTAAATTTTGAACTACAATCTTAATGTCAATAAAGTTATGATATACCTATGACTTTCTCAACAATTATTGAAATAAAGTACCAAATCAGTAATTAATTTATTCAAAGAAGAATCAGCACATTCTAACAAAAATTAAATTTATTCTGAAAAGAATATAAGACCCTTTAATTTCCATATTCCGTTTGAAGTTTAGCTTGAACTTTCACAGAGTAGGAGCTTCATGAAAACACCGACTCTGTGATTTGAAGTGAGAGAGGCCTACGACCCCCAGATCAAAATGAATGACGTCACAGAGGTTATGCGTCTGCTTTGGTCGTCCTGTAAATGCGTCAATGTCAGTCACTCACACCGATGGATGACATAAATATAAATCTACTTGACATTAGGTTGAACCAGGTCAAGATATTTCGTTGGGGGGGCGTAGGAAAGGCATCAGACATGATTAGAGTGCGATGTACATGGAAGAAAGATAACCTAAACAGGCACAACGTTAGACCAAACATGTATATACATTTTTGTAAAATCTAACATGTCTATTAGTTGCTCCCTACTATTAGGTACAGTTATTAATCTGATACTTATTCACGGGGCGATAAGGTGTTGACATTGTTGTTCTGTTTTATACAAACTACATGACGTTTAGTATTCTGTTTCTAGTTATATTCTTCCGTAGGAATTAATTCAGAATTGGAGGTTTGTCGCCAGTTTCGTGATAGACTGTTATAAGGTATACCCCAATACATAAGCGTTGATAAATTTTAATTTGATGCAAATGATGAATAAGCTGAAATGTATTTATATATATATATATATATATATATATATATATATATATATATATATATATATATATATATATATATATATATATATATATATATATATATATATATATACCTATATATAGGTATATATATATATATATATATATATATATATATATATATATATATATATATATAGGTATATATATATATATATATATATATATATATATGTACCTATATAAATATAGGTATAAAATTCTCGTGTCACGGTGTTAGAAGTTGAACTCCGAAATGGCTCAACCAATTCTCATGAAATTTTGTGTGCATATCGGGTAGGTCTGAGAATCGGCCACCATCTATTTTTTATCCCTATTAATATTGAGGGTGGTCCACTCCTTAATTTTTTATTTGTATTTTTCAGACAAAATTTTCTGTTCTATTTTTTTTATAATACAGTGTTCAAAAATACATACAACCCAAAATTTTCACTCCTCTACAATCAACCCCTATTTTTAATTTGTTAAACTCCTCCGAAATGGCTCGACCGATTCTCATGAAATTTTGTGTGCATATCGGTTAGGTCTGAAAATTGGACAACATCTATTTTTCACCCCCCTAAATGTTGAGGGTGGTCCACTATATTTTTTAATTTCAGACAAAATTTTCTTCTTTCCTACTTACGAGGATTTAAAAAGTCTTGAAACTTTTTTGCTACTGATTTTTTCAAAATTCTCTAGGGGAGGACCCTGCTCTACTGGGGGTATGGAATACCCCCTCCTATATATATATATATATATATATATATATATATATATATATATATATATATATATATATATATTTATATAAAACATCCATGACGGCTGATATTACACTGAATACCACGTAAGAAATTCAAAGAAATAGAGGTAGTTTTTCTTTTCTTCGATTTTTAAAATAACATTTCGTACGTTATGTCTTCGTGTGTGAAAGTATGTTAGATACTTTGGGTAATAAACCAACAGTTATAAAATTATTCAACTTTCAGATTGTCGAGGATGTTCTAAAATAAAGAACATCAGATTACGTACGAAAACAGAATACTATATTCACTTCTAGGTATTTTTTCTATCAATATATCAGTTAGTAATACATTATTTCTATTTATAGCCAGCAACGCCGGATAGGAAAACGTACGCACAGCCTTCATTAAAATTACAGACATTCAATCAAGAACCAGCACAGAGAAAGAAACGAAGAAGACTTGGCGGAAAACGGTCACGGATCCGGTAAATTCATTGCATCCAACGGACGAGCAGAAAAAACGTGCACAGTGGCCAGTATCTTGCCGACTTTATGAACTAGAAGTTGCACCTTGGAAAGCCTTACAAAGATGAGGTATCGCTCTGTCTCTTATCTTTGGGAATCGTTCTCTATCTAGTTTCGTTCCCCGCGAGATCGTAATTTTCATTTTTTACCTCCGTTTTATCTTAACTCGAGCAGGACGTTTGCTTACTTTCAGATAACACGATCGTATAAACACAAATTTGTGTGTTTCCTTTCTTTTGGGAGACCGGGGGTCGTGTTGGAATATGTCACTCTTTGCGCGGTAGGTGGTTAATGTTTTTATTATTAAGGCCCACACATGCTTCTTCTGAATTTGTTAGGTTCAATGAGAAAATATTCTCGTGGAAGATTTTTTCTTCTCTTCCGATCTCAAATTGTTTATAAAATGTTGAGAACGTGGATTTTATTCCTATGAAATTTAATATGTCACCTTTAGACTGTAGAGTGAGTCATAAATATATCTTAAGCTACAGTTCCTCCGGAGGAAGAGTGAGGAACATTTTGTTGCTGAATGTTTCTCCTTGTTGCCAAGGGTAGAAATTTATGGCAACATACGTAAATATGTTTCCACTGAAGCAACTAAAATAGGCAATAGTTGCATATGGTTTAGTAGAAACAATCAACATTTCTTGCCAAAACATGAAGAAATTTTAAGGTACATTTAGAAACATTTCGGAACTTTTACGGAAACAAGCAACAGCAACAAAAATGCGCCTCAATGTTCCTTCGGTGGAAACGTAGCTATATAATTATTCATTTTCGTAATTCGCTGCACACTGAAAATCTGCGACACGAATGTTTACTAGTTGCGTTCTCGATACGTTTCCGCTGCGATAGCAACATGGATTTTTTTTACAAATGTTTCCTATTTTCTTTTGAAGTTTACCGCTCAAAATGGAAACTGGCGACAAGTAGTGACAGTCAACGTTTGTTGCCGAAAAATAAAAAAATTTTAAGGAACATTTACGGAAACACGCAACAGCAACATAAATGTTCCTCCGGTGGAATCGTAGCTTAAAGGGTGACAAGTAGAAACAAATAGAAATATAAGGAAATTTTAAGGAATATTTAGGAACATTTTCGGAAACACGCAACAGCAACAAAAATGTTCTACAATGTTGCTCAATGTTCCTGCGGTGGAACTGTAGCTCAAGAATATCTAAAAATAATTTCGAGCGTTATGAAATTTAGTGAATTCTACATATTCGGCACATGAATCGTCAACATTTGTTGTGATCTTAATTCGTTTTTTATTATTGCCTGTAGAAGCACCATTTTTTCAAAATATTCTGTAATGTAGACTGGATCTTTTCCTTCCTGACTGATCGTGCTTTCGCAGTTAAAAGTGGTGATGTTTATAGCGGTATGAATCCAGTATTAAGCGGTGTGCCACAGGGCTCGGTCCTTGGTCCCCTCCTGTTTGTTATTTTTATATCAGACCTTCCTCTCATGGTAAACTCGGTTTGCTCACTCTACGCGGACGATTCCAAAATTTACAATGATCCAAACGAAAATTATATGGTGTTGCAGGAGGATTTAGACAGGATATTTCAGTGGGCGGAGGACTGGTTACTACCTTTGAATCTTCTAAAGTGTGTAGTTCTTCATCTTGGGAAAAACAACCCCCGTCATACATATTATATAAACAATGTTGCCTTGTCACATACGGACAGATATAATGACCTTGGTGTGATAATTACTTCGGATTTATCATGGAGTGAACATTTGACTACTCAAGTGAAAAAAGCCAACTCAAGAATTTATCTTCTCTCTTTTACTAACCCAGATCCTGATACGGTGGCCAAACTAAATAATTCTTATGTACGCCCAATATTGGAGTTTGGAAATAATGTATGGCATCCTATACTACTGCGAGACCAACATATGTTGGAGAATACCCAGAGACGAGCCACAAGACCAACGTATAAAGAACGACTACAAACAATGAAGCTTCCTACTCTCTTGCATCGGCATGAGAGAGGTGACCTTATTACAACTTTCACGGCACTACACGATGATAACTCTCCTATTAGACACCTATTTCACCTCAATGAGGATCGTAGTCTACGCGGACACCCGTATAAGTTGATGCGGGGAACTTTTAGGGGCTCGTCGAAGATGTTCTTCCTTCCTAACCGAGTATTTCATCGATGGAACTCGTTACCAGCTGACGTTGTTACGGCGCCTACTTTAAATACTTTCAAAGCTCGGTTAGATGCATATTTTGCTGCACGTGTGCACTAATGTTATATTGTTTCTTTTTTTCTTTTCTTTTTAGAGTTTTATGGGGTTTTGTTACCCTCTACTCTTAACCTTTGTAATAATAATAATGTAAATTAGTGATTTTGTGAAAAATATCATCACCTTCAAAATTATTGTTAATAGTTTAACTATTAACAATAATTTTGAAGGTGGTGATATTGTTTTGTTGAAATAAACAATGATTAAGAGAAAAATTGTTTTCTCCTTATTCCGAACTATCTCCGCCCTTAAGAACTATTAGTTATTCAAACAAGCATAGGTACCTTCATTATTTAATATTGAGAAAAAAATTGGGCTTTTACAGGCATTAATAAAAACTTAGGAGGGTGGGATTTCGGAAATTTGAGAAATTTAAAAAAATTAGATCTCTTTTACCAGGACTCTTAGGATCAATGGTCCGAGGGTGGAATGCCTTTCCACCCAACAATATCTCAAAGAATTTTGGCTGTTCCTGTGTCGAACATTGATATATAAAATAACTTGAAATATCTTGGCTCCCCCAGAACAAAGTTTATATCACTTCTTTCGTGACAAAAAATCTATTTCAAAAAAATATTAACAATAATAAATTATGAATCCATAAAGACGAAATGTCCGGAGTATACCCATCTATATAATGAATGTAAGAAAAACTCGTCTAGAATGAACTCAATACACCTGCAAATTTTCAAACCTCTATCTCAATTGGGGGGCAATTTGGAGGTGCAAATATACCTATTTCGAAGACAGGGTTCTTCAGGTCCATACAAACTTTAAAATAACGGAGAATATACTAAGTTTCCTAGTCTTTTGCCACAGGTTTTTTGCTCATTAAATTGAACATATATTCCAAAATAACATTTTTCAGAAATTGAACATTTGCCTATATTTCACCATTATTATAATTGTAAATCATAGATTGTGATACATCTTTCCAGTTTTCCGTTATAAATAGTTCAATATTAAATCACCAAAATCAACAATATTCAACTATAATGAAGATTGAAATGGGATATAAATATTTAAGTTTTATATAATTATTCAATATGGACCAATAACTAACCCTGATAATTTCTGTAACCGCAAATATTATAGCAGTATAACGGCCTAGTGTTTGACAATCATATGAAAATATAGGTATTTGATAAATCATAACAAGTAAAAAACTTTTTATCAGGGCGCTTCATCAAAAGTTGTAGATAATACAGAAAATTTATGATTACATTTTAATCCTAGTCATAAATTAATCTAATTATATTTAATAGCAATAAACCAACAATTGAAATTTTTGATTCCACTATTACTATCTGGCCCAGTAAAACTATTCAGAAAAATTTCTCAAAGAAAAAGTTTCTAAGAAAATATCCTGCAAAAGATGCTGTCTTTCCAATTCACCTGTCCGCAATTTGTGCAATTTGTTGCTCCTAGCGCAGTTTCCTGGCTATTTCTTGTTCTGTTATTTATCGCGTTGAATCTAATTTACAACCCTCTTCTCCACTTGGACCCAGATAACGTCGGAAAGTGTTTACCCCAGGCTGTAACTTACCACGGTCGATGCAATAAGAAAAAATAAATCGTGGATTCCTGTCGTATTTGTTTCTGGCTAAAACGAGGAAGAGAAAGCTCTCCTTTATATCTTTATTGCCTCAGTCCTAGGGTGTATTGTTCTGTATTTCTAACATTATATAAGAAATGTATATTTCCATTCTTCAGGTTACTTTGGAGAAAGTTTAGTTTCGTTAGATGTAATGAACAATGCCATAAGATTAGGTAAAGGATTGCTATGCAGTTTTATTAGACCGAAGTTTTATTGGGGTGTCTATTGAAAATTGCCCAATATTGTGTGAAGTGAAAGTAAAAGGTATAGAAACATGCCAGTGACAGAATTCTCACCAAAAAATTCTTTCAGCACATTTACACAGATTTGAACCCATTCCCAGAAAATATTAAATATTAGAGCGTCTAGTTTTAAGAAATTAATGTAATTTTTTAACTCTTTATCACAGCTACAAAATTAAGTTAATTTATGATATTATTCATTCTTCCCTCATCTCCATTTATCAGTGATCAATTTTGTTATAAAAACACTAGCCCAATATTTAATATGAAATTCACAAGCCCGCCCACAAATGGAAATTCTGTAATATTTCAATCAATATTCAGTTTCAAATTTCAAGAATTATTGGGATAAGTTGTTGTATGGTACTGGTACTATAACAAAGTAAATCATGATATATTTGAGATTTTCAAGTACCTTCTTCTTCATCTCAGATGCTGGATGAATAATATTATTATAGGTATATTACCAAAAATTTTTTTTAAATTCGTTGAATGCCATTTTTAGGAATTCAAACTCCAAGAACACCATGCACTTTGAGATAATAACTTTGATATTAAAATAACTATTAATAAAAAGGATAATGGGTAAATTGACTTTTGCCGGATCCTGTATAGTCAATAGTGTAAATATATATATATATATATATATATATATATATATATATATATATATATATATATATATATATATATATATATATATATATATATATATATATATATATATATATATATATATATATATATATATATATATATATATATATATATATTTATATATATATATATATATATATATATATATATATATATATATATATATATATATATATATATATATATATATATATATATATATTTATATATATATATATATATATATATATATATATATATATATATATATATATATATATTTATATATATATATATATATATATATATATATATTTATATATATATATACTCCTCCGAAATGGCTTGACCGATTCTCATGAAATTTTGTGTGCATATCGGGTAGGTCTGAGAATCGGCCAACATCTATTTTTCATCCCCCTGAATGTTAATGTAAATTTTTATTTTTAATTTTTCAAACAAAATTTTCTGTTCTATTTTATGATACAGCATTCAAAAATACATACAACCCTGAATTCGCAACCCTCTATGATCAACCCGCATTTTTTATTTGTTTAATTCCTCCGAAACTACTCGACCGATTCTCATGAAATTTAGGTTAGGTCTGAGAATCGGCCAACATCTATTTTTCATCCTCCTGAATGTTAAGGGTTTT
This sequence comes from Cynegetis impunctata, assembly GCA_030704885.1. NCBI lineage: Eukaryota > Metazoa > Arthropoda > Insecta > Coleoptera > Coccinellidae > Cynegetis > Cynegetis impunctata. The sequence continues at coordinate 6,054 of JARQZK010002328.1, read as the reverse complement.
ATTTTTTATTTTTCGAACAAAATTTTTTGTTCTTTTTTTTTATGATACAGCATTCAATAATACATACAACCCTAAATTTTCACCCCTCTATGATCATTCCCTATTTTCATTTGTTGATTATAAACTTTATATTTTTGACAAATTTTAGGTATGATGTTGCATTAAAAAATACATACAACCCTAAATTTTCACCCTTCTATCAACAACCCATATTTTTTAATAGCCATTTTCGTAATTTAAACAACGTTTGCTGGGTCAGATAGATTGATAGATAGATATAATGATAGATATATTGTTAAATAGATAGATAGAAAGATAGATAACTATCTAGATAAATAAATAGATAGTTAGATAGATAGAGATACATCGACAGAAAATAATTTATATGGCAGAACAACGTTTGCCGGGTCAGATAGATTGATAGATACGTAGATAGAAAGATAGATAAAATGATAGATACATAATTAGATAGATAGATAGAAAGATAGATAACTATCTACATAGATAGATAATTAGATAGATAGAGATACATCGGCAGATAGATGAATAGATAGCAGTATAGATAGATAAAAATAATTTATATGGCAGAACAACGTTTGCTGGGTCAGCTAGTATATATATATATATATATATATATATATATATATATATATATATATATATATATATATATATATATATATATATATATATATATATATATATATATATATATATACGACAAATTTTATCAAGGTCATTGAAAGGATATTTGATTATTTTAATTGACTTACTGCCTTTGTTCAATTATATGATCGCGTTTTGATTATTTCAGTTATAATTTTAATTATTTTCTATGTTTCCAATACCCAGAATATGTACATATGGGAATCATCATAAGGAAATAATCTATTTTGAAATTATAAGGACTGCATCCTTTTAATGCATAATTGATTACACAATTCTAAAAGGTTCTTATGTAATTTATTACAACTGCTGCAATGAAATTGACTGCATTCAGAAACAAAACATTAGTCCCATGCCGTATATGAAATTTATGACCGGTTTATATTGAATGTCCTGCGATTTATAAGAACATAAAATGAAGTTATTTCCATTTAATCAAACATCGATAACAATTAATCACCAGCTTTCTAATAATTTAAATGTCAGCCATTAATTTCAACTAATTGATTACATTTAAATAACTTCATAATGAGAGCCATACATTACCATATGTTTTTTGATGGTGACTATATTCCTGGAGTAGAAAAATAATTGACACCATCAGTGGAGCACAAATTAATAGAACGGATCAATTATCTACTGAATACTGATGGAAGATTGTTCATTTATAACTTTATAAAGAAATAAATAACTATCTTTTCACAGGTTGAAATAAAAATCTATTGAGTAAACGCGTTTCGTCATAACATTGACTTCATCTCGTACTAAATTATGGTACTTATTACAAAAATATCTATTTATACGAAAAATTGAATATAACAGAGGGGTTCCTAGAGGAACTAAATAACAATAAGCAATTCATTCAGTGTTATTGGTAGGTACATTGACAAGATTAAGGAGAGGAGAAGGGTTTACTACAATCTGGTCGTTAACTAGGTTTCCGGAATTTTTATATTTATCGATGTATAGCGATTCCCAATGGTTGGTTTTGTGGAGACTAGTTTCTAACTGTAATATATTATAATTGTTATTAAAGGTATGGTTTTCTTGAATAAGATGGCACGCTTAATTAGAGTCGGTTTTCTGCTTAATATAGCTACGTTAGTGTTCGTGTACTCGAATTTTGAAATTTCTAATTATACGTCGTATATATATATATATATATATATATATATATATATATATATATATATATATATATATATATATATATATATATATATATATAATTATATGGGTAGTTCTACAAACGAAGGAATTTTTGGCGGCTCAGCCAAAATATGATAAAAAAATTATTAATAACAATTTTTTTTGGATGAAATACTATTAATTACAATTGTAATCTAGATGGTCACTGAAAATAGTTAAGATTTTCAATTTTTTTCTGAACCAAATTACTGTTCAAAGTGCCGAATTCTCAGGATCCTGCGGTGTCCCTCGTACAAATTTCAGTTCAAAGTGCGTCGTGATACATTTACTTCAACATTAGAGTCTTGGAAGAAACCTGAAGTATTAAGTTTATTATTTTTCCTGGCTAGGTAGAACAATTACTATAGTATTTCCTGAAAAACTATTGAATAAATCTTATTTACATTTTGTCCCCACGATTTTATATCTGTATCCTGTTCGCTGTTGAATTAGCAAATATATCACTATATATTTGCCGTGCGTCTTTACCGTTTCGATGAGTTGATAGTACCTACGAAAGAGACAAAGAATATCATCTATCTATTCTCATCTAGCATGTTGTTTAGTGAGACCAGTGCGTTCGGCGAGTAAAGTGTTGTCATAATCAGTGAAGTTCACAGAATCCTGGTAAGATTTTTATTCACGAAATGAATAATTAATATACTAATTTTAGCGTATTAATATGTAAGATCCTAGCACATAGGCCTAGTTTAGGTTAATTTTTATTGAAAGTTATAAATTGGTGTGTTTATCTTATTTTTAGACAGAAATTATCAGGAACCTGGCCTCAGGATCCTGTCCAATTGGTACCCAGGATACTTAGAACCATCCAGGATCCTGAGCAGATCATATTAAAAATATTGTTTCTGAGCAATGATATCTGAAAAAATTAGATATGAAAAAATTTAGAACGACCCTCAGAGATTAGCGGTTGAAAAAGAAAGCAAAAGTTTAAAAATCTGCGAGAATTTGGCAAAAAAAATCTAGTTTCTGAAATGTCAGCTCGTGAAAAAAGGCAAGTTTGCAAAAGTTGGAGGGAATACTCAGACAAATCCTACTAGAAGAAAAAGTTAATAACGAATATGATGAATCAATTTATTAGAGAAAATAGTCCGTCTAGTTTAGATGATGAACCTGTAGAGTTCCGTCATCATGAACAACCACAGCAAGTAAATTTTGAAATAAATATTCCTCAAAAATTATCGCCAAAGCTAAATCCAAGATTGAAATCAGCACGAGAACGGTCACAGAAGCAGCGTCATAAGAGAAACCAGGAGATAAAATAAAAACTGCGCTAATAGTAAAATTGAAACAAAAACTTAGCATATATAAAAAGAGATGCCAGAGATTGAAAAAACAAATGTAACAACTGGTGCTCAAGTCTCAAGCCTAAAACCGCAATTTCCAAACTTGCTGAAGATACAACGACACGGTTAGACGTCGTCAAGAAGGCTTTATTTGGTGATGTGTTGGAAAAGCAAATATCTGATATGTTTAATCTGAAAACTCGTGAAATTGAAAATATGGAAAAACTGATTTTTACCGATCAAGTATAGGGCAGTGCTTTCATGCCACGAAAGCTACAAATGAAATCTCTCAGCTGTTTTTGTGATGAGGGTATTATGTGTGAACATCACCGGATGGGTTTACTAGAATACTCTGCAGGATCAGGGCAAATATTTAAAGACGTCTACTAAAGTGAGACTGAATCAAAAGATCAGCCAGATGATATGAGCGTTTCAAGCGATCTCACTTTAAATTTTGAAAATCCAGAAGTTTTAGCCACCATGACTGATTTGCAAATTGACCCGAGTAATCTCTTCTCAGACCTATCACAGGAGCCATTAAGAGAAAAAAGAAATCAAAGAAAAATCCTAGAATTAAAAGTTGATACTGCCACCGAACAACCAAAAAAGGAAAAAGAAATGTTAGCAAGGGAAGACAAAGTTAAAAAAGCGGCTTAATACAAAAAACAAGACTCAATACAGAAATATTATTTTTATGTTCAATAATCATTTGATGATTTCAGGTATAGAATTAATATCTAAGCCAAGTTTAAAACTACTTTTTGTTATTATAAAAGATACTTCGACTATTACAAATTAATGTTGAGAGGCAAATTTCAAAAAATTGTGAAATAAACGATTGATCTCGATTGATTTTTGTTGTTTTCCTCAGTTTCCTGGTGACACTCTCAGTTTCCTGTAGCTCGTTTTTTTTTAAATGACCATAAATCAAAAAACGTTAAATATTTTGACTGTTCCGTTTAGGATAAGCTAAAAGACACTCTACTCTAGTTATTAGACTGCATTTCGCAACCAGAATGTATAAAAAATGTTGGGCCGAAATCAGACTCGAATTCTTCCTTAGTTTGTAGAACTACCCATATATATATATATATATATATATATATATATATATATATATATATATATATATATATATATATATATATATATATATATATATATATTCTTTATGAAGTTATGAATATGAACTTTCACGAAGTAAATACCAATTCAATTCAAAGATTGTTTACTGAAAAGTCTAAGTCAGAAAATCTCGATTTTTTTATTGAGTTTAATATGAAAATGAAGTTCTATGCATTTAGTAACTGGGAATTCTATGAACCTTCCTTTTGAAGCTTTCTAGGGCAGAGTTATGAGCTTGTAGGGCTATATAGGTATTTCCCGAAGGAATTTTCAGGAAACGAAGCAATACCCAATCCGTGTCCAATTTACGACGATGGAAGAAAGAACGCACGCCTTTTGGGAAATGAATAGACGAAAAACACACCATGCGAATTTCGTAAACATGGGAAGGGTAGGTAGAAGATTGCTTTAACCCCACTACGATATCCTTGTATTGTGCGTGTAAAAATTGTATTTTCCAGAATGACCGTGTCGCATGTGTACGAAATTGAGTTCTCCGGAAATATATAGATACCATATACAGTTGCAATCTCTGATGGGATACCTACCTACTTCTGACAGTAGATCCTTCAAAGTAAACTCGTGTTTATAGAAGATCCCAGTAAGTCTTGCATTAGCATATGTGAAGAATATAGTGTAGGTTTCATGAAGACAAGGGAATATTTACAAATTTGATTTAATTAATATCTTGAAAAATTGATAAGAAAGCAAATAATCACTGATTGTGGAAATAGTAACAAATATTGTTATTTCTTGTTCCAAGCGGATATTACATAAAACACGAATATTACACTTTAAAGTGTAATAATGTAAATAAAACTTCACAGTTTTTGATTTCCGCTATATTTTGTTAACATGACAATTGTTTCACCAAACACAGTGGCTTCTTCAGATGTATAATACATACTAACTTTTACAACGAGAACATTGATGAAGAATGGTAATATACAATAAGAATGGGGAAAACCTAAACATAATCACTTTATTAGCAGCATTTAATAGCATAATAAATAGACTCATTAATATAACGTTATCACAAAAATTAAACTAAGGAATTATAAATCATAAAACAAATAGCACACAATAATGGATATCCTCCAAAAATAATAGATATTTTAACAGAAAATTGTATAAGGCAGCCATTTTTCAAGTGTATCCGAACGAAATAGATAACGATAGAAACTTTAAATTATTGAATTATTACTCAAACTTCCAACCTTTTTGTCAAATCATTGGAAAACATATTAAAAATTCAAAAGATAAAACTACGCAACAAAATAAATAAGGGATTTAGAAGCTTACTTGCATGTCCTAAAGTACCTATATGTTTGCCAAACTGGCAGGAACTTGGAGTTCGAATATCAGAACATAAAAGAAGTTACGACAAGGCAAAATTAGATTCTACTTATGCATCACATCTACTAGAACATAATCATATTTTTAATAGTGAATTTGAAATATTACATATAGAAAAAAAAGGCTATAAACTCAATTTATTAGAAGCTCTAGAAATTAATAGTATGGAACAATCCAATAATTTGTTAAATGACCAATTAGGTATGAATAGTTCACCGTTGTTAAATCTTTTCCAGATGTAATATTGAATATTTGTGTCTATTGAGTTTTTCCAAGTGACTGAGAATCGGCCAACATCTATTTTTCATCCCCCTAAATGTTTTTTTTTTAGACAAAATTTTTTGTTTTTATTTTTTTATGATACAGCATACAAAAATACATACAATCCTAAATTTTCACCCTTCTACGATCA